>JAVQJG010208131.1:0-21089 GCA_036024015.1 Craterocephalus amniculus
AAATGGAACTTTATTAAAAAATTTGATTAAAGATTCAAAGATAAACGTTTTCTCAAGTATCAAAAATTTTCTATACAATAATTTGCAATGAGTCAGAATGAGAACTTTTATTCATGCCCTTGGTTCTGATTTTAGTTTGAGAAAATAAGAAACTGGTTTAATAAATGTGCATTTTTTGTAGACTTAATCTAAAGATTCGTGTAATATTATGATTTTGTTAGGCAGTTTAAAAAAAAAAAAAGATTTTTATCATAAACTCCATTTTGTCTCTTCATTTCCCCCCAAGTCTACAAGTATGTTTTACTAACTGATATTCTTGCTTTTATTTTTGCCAAACAGGCCAGAAACATTTAGATTATCTGAACATGCAACACCTCCTTCTTTGGTGAGTGATTCTTGTTTTTTTTTTCATGTGCTGGTCCTAACGTCAATAAGCTTGTCTGAAATTTTGTTGTCTGAGTTTCAGTGTTGAATGCAACTTTCTGTCCTTTTCTCTAGAAAAATGATGAGTTGGATGATAGTACATACACAAGCCTTCAGCAGCCAACAAGTGACATCTACCAAACTGTTACATGAATTAATAAAAAATTGTAATATGCATCATGTGTTTGTCTTTATTAACCACAGCTGTAGTGACTTCTCTATTATTAGAGAGGAAAACAATTCTAATCTAGATGTTTTCCAAAAAGTATATTTGGCTGATTAAAGCCCAAAAACATTGTTTCCCATAGTTATATTACAGTATTTGCTACATTAATTCTGCCTGTAATTAAAATCATCATAATTTTAAAGCAGAACTATTTAACTCCAGCTCGGCGCTCCCCCTACTGGTCTCCTTTGAGAGCTCACTGTTGCAAATTCCGTACATACTCCCCCTACACCCCTCCAGCACACGGACATCTTCTCTGCCTGTTTCTTCTCTATTCTGATCCCCGAATATGTTTCTGAGCCTCTACTAGCTTGTTGATGCCATGTCACTATGTTGGTAGCAGCAGCTTTCGTCTCAAACCAGAGTCATGTCAGTCCTGCAGTGGCCATTTTCCCCGCATTTTGCGTGTAATATTCCATGGATTATATTTTAAGGATAAGTAGAATATGAATTTTATTAAATTTTTGTAGACGTGACTTGTGTTTTACTGAGGCTGTTTGGCACCAGGACGGCTCGGTGTGGCGCTTCACGGTGGCGCCCATCACAGTGAGGGAGAGTTTCACTGCTGCTGCTTACAGTACATGACTGAGGAAAAAACAGCACAGCTGAAAACAAGAATAATGAATGTTACCTTCTTTATGCGGGTCTCTTCAAGTCCGAAACAGGTTTTTTGTGGGGCCCAGTTTATTTTTATTCCATTTTTCTCCTGGTTTGAAACATGTCTGTGTTGGCCAGGTTAACCCGCCTCCAACCACTGAAGCAAACTACGTGAACCGGTTCTTCACCCTGGTCCAGCAAAGAGTTGGTTTCTTACTGCCTGGCTGTATAGAACTAGTTTTGAGGAGCTGATGTTTAAAACAGAACTGTTAGCGGCTCGGTTGAAAGAGGGTCTGAGTGCTGTAAAGCAGGTTTTGTTATCGCAAGATCTGTCATGTCAGGTTCAGGCAGAGTTGCAAGTGCTGCTTTCAGGCAAGAGACCCAAAGAGGAGGTTAGGGAACATTGAATCACTCCATAAACACTTTGTTTAGCTCCGCAAGGATTCAGAAAAGCATTTATTGAGGTTAAAAAGTTGGAGTTCTGCTTCAATAAAATTTGATGGTTATTCAAACCAGTGACCGTTTTCATACTAATGTATAAATGATTGTGTAGGCCTAATTTATTGCAACCCAGCAAGAATTTTGCAGTAACAGTAAGACGTTGAGTTTGCGTATCCAGCATGTTTTATAAGTTTAGCTGAAGGGGTGGAGATTGTCAGCCAGTAATTCAAGAGAAGAATATTACATATTTGCTTGCTTTATCATGAAGCAATTGTGCTTTCTGAACAAAATTATGAGTAAAATAATTTTTTTAAAACAAGCTAAAAAGCAGTGAATGAATCCTAAAATAACACTTTAAAGAGAGTTTCTATAAAATGCTTTCTGCACGTTGCCGTTGTCTGAGAAGACTTTCTCATAGTTTTTTTGTTTGTGGCCATTTCAGGAAATATGGTAAAACAGTGTTGAATTCTTATCCTCCTGTCTTGTGGCATCCACCAAAAAGAAAATTACCTATTACTGACTATGAGAGTACAAGTGAACCTTGTCATTCAGAAGATGTAACTATAATGTAATGAAAAGGTAGTATCTGTTGTTTGAGCTCCTTTTTCTTAATTTCACTAAATCATCCTGATGAAGGCAAAGTTCATCTTGAGACTGATCATACCACTGCTGGTCTAGAGGGGGTTTTCATGCTAGGAAACCACCATAAAGTGTTATGTATCTTAATTTTATGCCATGCTTATAACTAGATTTCTCTGCCAGGGCAAGTTTCAATTCACAATAGTAAATTTGTGTAAGAGCAAGATACGAAATGATGCTGCATTTTCTCTTACCGTTCTACTTTTAAGCTGTTCTCGGTTGGGAGTGGCAGTCATATTTTCCTTTCAGAAGGCCATTTTGTGGTTTAGATAGGCAGTCCTCTTTTCTGACTTCAGTAAAGGTTTTTGCACATGGTGCAACAATTACTGTACATGTTGACTAGTATGGACGTTTGAAAACTACTTCATCTTGTGTGCATATGTAAATGACAAATATAATCATAAACACATAATTTTATTGTTTCTTTTTTCCCCTCCTGCTTTTTAAAAAAAAGTTGCATCCTCTTATAGCTGTGAGAGCAGAAACACGAGGTGTTGCTAGCCACAGAAGAGTTCAAAAAGCTGCTCAGGACTTCCGCACTTCACTTCTAGCCACTGCATTGTTTTTTGTGTCCTGATTGATATGTGCATGTAGAGCAACAGGTACATTCTGACCACTATGGATATTTGAAAACTATACTGTGCTCTTTCCCCCTGTGTGTGTCTGCATCAGTAAAGGTAATATCTTTGATTTAAAGAGTACAAACTATATTTTTCTTGCTGTTGTCAAGTAATAACAAAGGCTAAAAAACTGAAAAACTTGACCAGCACAATGAGGAACACAATATTTTGTGTAATTTCGTATGCCTTTTTTTGCAGTGGCTATTTTGAAGACAGTTGAAGAAAATATTATTAAGGTGTCTTGAACGATATGGAACTGTGGAGGCTGAGCTTGGCTTTGCTTCTACCACTTTCTGTGTGCTGTGATGCTGAAGGTAATATGAAGAGATATGCCTTCAGCTCATGTAAACAAGTCAACTATCAGTAACCCGGACTGTATCTGTAATTGCTCGCTTGCAGTGACTCTGGTGAAGACGGTTGGGAAGGATCCAGATGTTACTCCTTTATGCACCAATGAGACACAAACTCCGATCGACATGATAGTGTGTAGAATCAGAACAGAGAGGATGGGAGGAGAAGAGTGTCGTCTGCTGTATCGACATGGACATGGCTTTATAAATGAATGCGGCTCCAAGTTTAGGCTTGTTACGATAAATCAGACTGTGTTTGTGTACATGAGCAGTTTAACAGCAACTGATGGTGGAAGCCACAGCTGTGAGTGTGTAAATCAATTAGGGACATTTACTTACCACCTCAACATCACAGTAGAAGGTAAGCTTGTGTTCTTTCATCTTTCTGTCATACACTGTCTTACAGTTAGGTGGTAACGTTTGAATGGAATATAATTTGAAAAGAATTTAGTAAAATGGTGAGAAAAATAAAAACTTCCTGCACTCAGGGTTCAACGTTAAAGAACTGTTAAAACTGTAAGGAATGACATGAACAGCTGTTTTTTACTAAACTGCCTTTATTCCTGGTTTCATCAACAAATTAATGAAAACATCACTCCGAGATGATGGTTATGATGTTATGTGTCCAGCATCATACATTAGAAGCAGAATGATCTGGCGGCTGTGTTGCGCTGAACTAATAAGTTCTGCCATGAGAAGCTTTAAAAATTCTCTGAATACTTTACTATTAGATGCTGCAGATTTGTCAGAAATCCCATCCATGATAAGAATCTCCCGTTCCTCCACATCCCAAAGTTTGATCCAGATCCTGTGACTGTGGAGGCCATTGTGGGTTTTGTTACGTGGTGAACTGTACTGCTGGAAGTAGCATCAGATGATGGAATTACTGTAGGGGATTGTGGTAATTAAGGGATGAGCAAAAAGAGAGGCGCCAAGAAACAAACAAACCAAAAATTAAACTAATGAAGATATGATTTTGCTCGCTTCCTTCCTACTTTCTCAGGGATATGCCCTAGACTTTTAAGCAGGTAATTTACATCAGACTGATCCCTCAGGCCCCCATCATGAAAACACACCTTCCTAAAATCTCAGATAAAAAGATGTAAGATGACATTCAAAGTAAAATAGAACCACAGACTGCCTGTGTCATCTAATATATCTATATAAACAAAAACTGTATATCATATTCACCATGAGGGAGCGCTGTATAGCAACCTAACAAATACAAATTCAACCTCACTTTGATAGATAAAAAGAGTGATAATGTCTTAAAACTTATTGGTTTTCTTATATCCATTGTCATATTTCTAGTGTTTGGTTTTTTCTTTTCAAACTTGCAGAAGAAGAAAACACCGTGAGCACAAGAGGAGCAACATTTTCCATTCCTGTAGTTGTTGCACTGCCAGTCATCACAGCAGCTGCACTTATTGTAGGAATTCTGTACAAGAGAAAAACTAGAAGGTGAATATTAGATCTTTATGTGTTCTTTGGAGGTGGGGGGGGGGGGGCTTAGTGTATGAAAATGTATTTCATTTGCTTAAGTGAATGTAAATATACCGATTTCTTGTGTATTTAATTGAGAAGATCTGCACTGTTATGACCTTCAGGAAATGTTTTGGACAGTTTTTAAAAATCATAAACTCTAAGTCATATCTTTATTTGTTTTAAAGCATGTATGTTACACTTACTCTAATATTCTCTTCATCAAACATGTTTGCTGTTCAAGGCCAGAAACATCGGGATTATCTGAGCAGGAACCACCCTCCTCTTTGGTGAGTAATAATGTGCTGGTCATCTGAAATCAAAGAAGCTTGTCTGACATTTGTCAACCATTAAATTACACTCAAAAGCTCAGGTTGCAGTAAATGTGGAGACACTGGTTTTCAGTCAATGATATATAAAATTTTGTAATAAAAATACTTATTTTCTAGAAAGAAGACGATTCTGAGGATCCATACACAGGCCTTCAGCATCCAACACACGATGTCTACCAAACTATTTGAGTTAATAATCTGTCTGTCTGTCTGTCTGTCTGTCGAATGTGTTTTTAAAAAGCCTTAAATCTGGTTAAAACTGAAAATATTTCTTTGCAGTTTTTTTACAAAGTAATGCCATCAGTCATGCACGTGTCATGTTTGATATCTTTTTAAAGTTCAACGCTGTTTTGTGTGACAAAGACTGCTTTTTAAAAAAAAGAATTAAAGAGAAATACTATTTTAATTGTTGGGATTGAGGCAGTGATACCTGTTTTTTTTTTGCAGAAGAATAGTCTTCTTTGTGTCAGCAGTATTTTTAAATTTACAAAAAAATCTATTTTTTGATTCTGAAATCAGTTTAAGGAAGCTGAAGATGAGAAGCATCTGGACGTTCTGCACATGAAACTTCCAGCTTCTGTCATTGATTATAATTTTCTGGTGGCAGTTTGTAGTAGACTGATGCACTTAACAGTTCATTATTATTATTACTGAATTATTGGCTGACAAATTTTGATCCACTGTTGAACTCTTAATAAAAAAATTTAATCATAGTAATTTTTGTAGTTTTTCCCATGAAAAGATCATATGTGTAAATATGTAAACATGTAAATTCTGTAAATATCATTCCCCCCTTTTAGCTGCATTAGGAGAATTCTTTTTTTCTTTAATATATATATGCCAATGAGCCTAAATGTGTGATTCACCCTCTGACCTGTTTAGAGGAAGCTCCTCCCTTCACAGCAGTACTGAACGCTTCCAGCAGCAGCTGCAGTTCTGCTCAGATATCTGGACTAATATGGATGTTTTGAAACTCTGCTTTCTTCTGCTTCTGCCACAGACTGTGTGTTTTGAAAGTGGAGGTAAATTAAAATAACCATATTAATAATATATAATTTACTATATTATACTTGCATTATAAAAGTAATTTTTCTCTCATTTTTGTTTTAAAGTTTAGGCAAATACTATAGCGATCAGTAACCCGGACTGCATCTCTAATGCTTGTATTGCTCGCTTGCAGTGACTCTGGTGAAGACGGTTGGGAAGGATCCAGATGTTACTCCTTTATGCACCAATAAGACACAAGCGCCGATCGACATGATAGTGTGTACAATCAGAACAGAGAGGATGGGAGGAGAAAAGTGTCATCTGCTGTATCGACATGGACATGGCTTTATAAATGAATGCGGCTCCAAGTTTAGGCTTGTTACGATAAATCAGACTGTGTTTGTGCACATGAGCAGTTTAACTGCAGCTGATGGTGGAAGCCACAGCTGTGAGTGTGTAAATTCTGGTAGGACATTTACTTACCACCTCAACATCACTGTAGAAGGTAAGGTCATGTTCTTTTTTTTAACTCATTCTTCAACAATTGGCTTTTTTCTGACAATTTTTTGTTCCTAATAATAATCTAGAAAATGAAGAAGTGAGCAGTTTTATAATCACTTTTCATCATGCTTTGGTCGGTGTGGCTGTGTTCGTCGCTGTAACTTCAGTTATTCTGGGATTTATCTGCAAAAAGCTATGTCACTGGTGAGAGACTGCATGTTTATAGATTATTTTTATGATTATAAAGTTGGAAATGCTTGACAACCTATTAACATTCAGTATTTACTAATTACATCTATAATAATTTAATTAACTAAATATAATTTCACATTTCTCCAACCTGCATTAATCTGACTTCTCATGTTCAACACAGCTGTTTCAGATCAGAAACTCTAAACACTACAGTAAGTTTTTTCTTCTTACTTTTGGACATTTTATTATTTGGCACTAAAATACGTTTCAAATGTTTAGACTTTGTTTTAATTGTTTGAAAAGTGGCATTTCACTGTGTGATGCACAGATTCATGATCAAACATTAACATTAAAATTTTAGTATATAAAACCAAAGCAGATTCAACAAGTAACTGAAAACCAAAAAACTAAAATTAAGGTTCAAGGAGTCTTCATCATGGTAATTTGCTTTGTAGCAAAACAACGACACACAAACAATAAATATCTAAAAAGATAATAATAATCAGATAATAATGAATATGTAAAAGAAAACATTAAATTGGACTAGTTATTCAGTAGAGCAGTGGTAGCAGGGATCAAATAACGCTCGAGACTGTTAGTCCTGCCAATGGGGTCCACCGACCTGCCCCGGCCGTGCTTCAGGCTCAGACAGCTGACAGGTTACTCAGGTAAATCCCTGCGATTTTACTTTACAATAACCTGCAACCTGTTTTTATTTTTGAAGAAACCATTGAAAAAGATTAAATAAAAAGTTTAAAGAGATTCAACAGAACTATCAACGATCAGCAGTTACAAAGAGTGGGCCAAATAAAAGGGAAGAGACCCTCATAGAGAATAAAATAAGTCAACCATGCTCTTTGTAGCTAACAGTCAGCTTATTGCACCAGACACGTTAAAATGTTGTGTGCAGCAGTGATGGTGGCTGAATGATTCGTTTTGCCCTGGCCTTTTTGGGGCAGGGCCCCAGCAGGGGGCAGTGAGTCTGAGATAATTCTGTCTGATGCAATCTGCATGAAAGCTTTCATACAGTCTAGTAAAATGTTGCCTTTGACTTTCTGCAACCATGTCAAATCACACCATTCACTTTCTGTAGACTGAATATATTTCCTGCCTATTTACTGTTTGCTTTAACCAGACTGACCTTTGTTTAGTAAATGAGCAGCAATGTCAAACAATCCATGATATAATAATGATATCACGGCTAATTGCTGCTGTTCAAGGGAGAAAATGACTTGAAACACTTATTGAAGAGATTTGGCTGAACAAACAGTCTGAGACCAACATACATTAAAAGATATTACTTTCTTTTTCAGGCTGAAGATGAACCAGAGGAGACGTACACAAGCCTTCAGCGGCCAGACAGAGATCTCTACCAAACTATCTTCACACCTCAGCACGACGCAGCCAGAAGCTCTGCAGGCACGGATGGTGGGTTTAACCAGAATTATGATGCAACTGATCCAGACCGTGACATCTATGAAAACGTGTAAACCACAGCTCTGCCTACAGTCATTCTGAAGATGATTAATATGATGACGTAACATTAAACGGGGTATTGTAATGAAAACAGGCACTCTGCTGAGTCTGATGTCATCATTTTGTTTTAAGTAAAGAATCTAGTTGTCTACAAAAGTGTTTGTGCGAGTCATGTTTGATATGGATTCTTTTAATTTCTTGTTTTTTTAAGTGGACCGTGTAGTTTAGACATAAATGTTACTATCTTATAAACTTATAGCTGTTTTTTCTTTTGCGTTTTGACGGTTTAAAGTACATACTCACACACCAACAGACTGCTGGATGTAAACAAAGCAGCGTTGCTCCCAACATCTGAGAGGAATCCTTTGCAAATAAAGAAAACCCTGAGGACCAGCTTACATATCGGTACAGAGCTCCACATCCTCAACCTGTCTGTTTTCAAATTCCTACCAGAGCTAAAAGTCCTCACATCATTAATAAGCAATTGTTTGAATTCTGATTTTCCAAACCTTGGTGGTAAAATGGTATCATCAAAGCTCACATTAAAGATATCCTGCAGTCAAAATCAGTATAATCAGTCGTGTTCAGGTATATTTGAAGACGTTTATCACTAAATACAGTGTTTTCTCTCTGCTGTCTCCTCATTGAGGTTGAGAAAAAGGTCCTTATACTGACATTTCTGTGCAGCTCTAGTGTTTTCCCAGTACAGAACCAGTATTTTCAAATCTCAGACTCTGACGCTGTAAAGCAGATTGCACTAACATAAGACATCATCTGCATCTTGGTGCAGACATTGAAGCCTCTTATAGAGTCTACTCTGCCCTTTAGATAACTTCTATGATGCATTTCCTGTCTAGTCTGCTGGAGCAGCTATTTGCTAACCTCCACCACAACGTTTAGTTGGACTCTTCCGACTCTTAAACAGCTAAAAAATTGATAGAATTGTTCTGATTTGTCTTTAATTTTGTACAGCTCTTTGTGACTGTCTGCAAAAGTGCTTAATGAATAAGCATGACTTATTTACCTCTAACAGGGTGTAAAAGGTGCTTTGCTTTCCTCCATTCCTCATAAAATCCCCAATAAAACCTCTTGTTCATGTGTTGAACATTTTATGGCAAAACCATGACTTTTGAGTATATCTGACTGGTATTAGGTCAAGATTCTATCCCTAAAAGAACACACACTATAATTTAGATGTTTTTTTCTTCATGAATTGAACAATAATAACAAGCAGTGAACATTCAAAAATAAGTCTTGTAATAAAGTTTTGAATGCATAAACATGATCATTTACGGGGTTCAAACTTGGCGTAACTTCAGATGCAACAGGTGAAGTATGACTTTTTTTCTGAGCAAACATTACTGACCACTTCTGAATTTTTGTTTCAGATACCTTTAAGTGTCTCAGGTTATAATAGCACTGTGTGTGAAAGTCACACATTGAGAAGGTGTGTGAAACATGAGCTGCAGCAAACTAAGAGCGCCGTCCTTTATTTACAGTTCGCCTACAAGGCTCTGTATGTGAAGACCACAAAGGCAATTGTGTCATCGCAGCTCGAGTCTTATTTACCAGATAATCAGGCAGACCGAAAGAACAATGCAGGAAGTACTTTGTAAATGCACGACATGTCTCACACTGTGGAAAAGATGTTCTATTTTATGAAGATATTTAATGGGTTTTTGAGGTTTGATCTGTGTCAATGTGGGTTTTATATTCAAAGAATCTGAGATGAAAAAACAAATGTACTCAATAAGATTTAAAGTTAAAGATGTGCTAAACTACATACTTCCTTAAAAAAAACACATCCTCTTAACTCACCGAGAGCAGGAACACGAGGTAAAGAGGTGCTCAGGTCTTCCTCCCTTCACGTCTCTTCAGCAGCCATATTAATGTTCAGGTCTTGATCGATATGGAACTATGGACGCTGAGCTTTGTTTTGCTTCTACCACTCTTTGTCTGCTTTGATGCTGAAGGTAATATAAAGAAAATATGCTTTGTTCTCTAATAAACATGAGCTCATATAAATTAATCAGCTATCAGTAACCCGGACTGTAATGGTTGTATTGCTCGCTTGCAGTGACTCTGGTGAAGACAGTTGGGAAGGAACCAGATGTTATTCCTTTATGCACCAATGAGACACAAACTCTGATCGACATGATAGTGTGTACGATCAGAACAGAGAGGATGGGAGGAGAAGAGTGTCGTCTGCTGTATCGACATGGACACGGCTTTATAAATGAATGCGGCTCCAGGTTCAGACTGGTGACGATAAATCAGACTGTGTTTCTGCACCTGAGCAGTTTAACTGCAGCTGATGGTGGAAACCACAGCTGTGAGTGTGTAAATCCCAATGGGACATTTATTTACCACCTCAACATCACAGTAGAAGGTAAGTTACTCTTCTTTTTTACACAGTTTCAATACTAAACAAATACAGGGGATATTTTTACAACTTGATTTCTTTTGTTCTTAATAATAAAGAAAGTGGAGAAGAAAGAAGTTACACAGAAGACATGTTTATTCATATTTTGGTCGGTGTGATTGTTTTCATCATTGTAACTTCAGTTATTCTGGGATTTATCTACAGAAAACTACGTCATCGGTGAGACATTACCATTATATTACTAGTTCATGCTTTGTTTTCCTAATGACTATATTTGAAATATCGTGCAGCCTAATACCATTGCTGTATTCAACTTCTATTGCACATGATAAACCTGATATCTAACTACACATGGACTGTAAACCTTGACAAGTTCAATATAGTAGCAACAATGGAACACATGATTACCTATTGTGTTTATGAGCGTATAAAGCAACATTTATTACAGCTGCATTCATTTTTCTCAACAGAAAACGAGCAGACTCAGCAAGCCTTCCCTCAGATCGGGTAAGGTACAGATTTATATTCAGCTTTACATATATTTACTCTATTTGAATAATGACTTTCACAGCATTTCTTCTTCTGCAGGAGTTGCTGGACATCGAGCCGTACAGCACCTTCAGACGTACAGAAAGCGGACTCTACTCAGTTGTCAGATTGAACAGCTCTCAAATGGAAACTAATGCTTCTAATATTTTAACCACAGAAGACACAAATTTAAGATTTATGGCATGTAGTTAAGCCAGTTGTCCACCAGATGGCTCTGCAGTGCAGCGATAGATTTCAGCATTCGTTTGTACAAATCTGGTTTCTCCTTCTCACTTAGAGCAGTTACAGTTTTTTTTTAATCAAATCACTGATCAGGATCAGCTGACTAGCTCGCATACAGTAGGCTCTGGTGCTTCAATAGCCTGGCTACCGCGACTAAAATTCGCAAGCTCGGATTATAGTCGCGATAGCCAGGCTAGTGCTTCAAAAAATTTTTTTGCAATTGCAGTCGTTGCATTTTCTGTCTAACTTGCTGAGTGTAGCAAAACCACATCAGTTCAGGTTTTTATGCACGCTGTCACAAAGGCAGTTCTTTTTTTTTTTTTTTTTTTACCCCTAATGCTGTTTGCTTTGGCAAAGTTGTGCATGAATATCTGGAAGTGATAAACTGTCACCACTGTACCTGTGTGTGAGCATGAAGAGGCCTAATAAACAGCTCCAACAAAGGTTTGCCCTTGTTTTTTTTTTCAACTTGACAAAAGCATGCTCAAGCATAGACTTAAAAATAATTCCTCTGACTTTGTGGTAAACATGCACCAACAAGCCTCAGCACGCAGGCAGGGCCTTCTTATACATAATAAAAGTTTCCCAGATGTCTGATAAGGAAGATTCACTTTCATCTTGAAGTGACCGCAGAAAAGCTGACTTAAGGCTTGTTTTCTGTCCTGTAGAGTTTTAGTTGCTTATGTTGGAGAAGTGAGTCTTACTTTGTCAGCATCTATCCCAGGAATCAGCAACTCCTGTCCTCGATGGTAGGAATTTGACTTTTTAGGTGCAGTAACACAGCTGAGTTGAATGAAAGGGTCATTAGACTTGAGTAAAACTTGATGAGACGTAATAAATTTGGTGCCACTGTGTTGTAGCAGGGAAACGCCCGGTATCTGCAGGACATCAGCCCTCCAGGACCGGAGTTGCTGAGATGTTGCTATACTAAATATTCATCCTCATGATCTTTCTGGTTATCCTTGGAATCTGGTTGATATTTGGAAAAGTTTTTAAGGAAAATATGTTGGAGTGAGCCATGCAGAGTGAATCCCAAACACAAAATAGCAATGAATACCTCCAATAAACATGGAAATCATTACAAAGGGGAGACATGTAGAAAACTGGTCAGCAAGTATAAAAATAGTTGGGCTAGAAAGAACTGAAAAATACCTGATGAGTAATTTCCATTGCAAAAACAACTCACTAAGATAAGTCTTCTGGTCCCTTATCAAACTATTCCAAGGCAGATTAAACTGTGAATCTGTCCTTTGTGCTCTCGTGGTGAGTTCACTCAAATGAATTTGTGAGGAAATGGCAATGACTGGAATAAGCAGGAAGAGCGGGTGATCGTCATGATGCTGTGCGGCCAGACTGCAAACTGCACCGTCAGGCTGCGGGTCAAATAAACAAATCACTGCCAGTCATTGTTGTAGTTCGTTTGAATAGCCTTTCGAGTATCTATCGTCATGAACATTTCATAGAGATTTTTTTTTTACAAATGCTCTCAAGTTTTAACATGTTTTTTTATACAAAACTTGTATCTAAAGTTAATTTCTGCTTGTTTATTTGTTTAATTATCTGCAAACACAGAAAAGATTATACCCGTCACCATACCATGAGTAAAACAATGAATTTAATGACATTTTCAGAGAACTTGATATTTTCCTGGTGCCACTAGTTCAAATATGCTTTTACTGATAAATCTGGAGGGCTTTTCTTTCATATCCATTACCTTATCAGTTCACAAGGAAGCATTTCTGCATACAGATGTATTCATGTTTTTTGCATTCACTTTAAGATATTGGATTTCCTCTTTCAGAGTTGTAAGTAATAACTGTTATCTTTTTTGTATGTGCACCATCTTTGCAGTAAATAGCTAGCTGTATCTTTTAGGTACACAAACACACCATGATGTAAGTCTGCGGCATGATAAACACTGTGATGCAAGTTTAAATAACTACATTTGAAGGAGAGTTAATCTCTTACTTGTTACCACAATATATAAATATGTATTATATGCTAAATCAGTGAATGTAAATCATAACGATGCACTCCGACACACCTAAAGGCTGTTGCCGTTAAACACTTGCACTCTTACTAACTGAACAGGTTATTCCCCCTTTTCTTAAGATGTAAAGCTTGAGAGCTCTCTGATATGAAAAGAACTTCTTGCATAACTGTGCAGGCGGCTCCGGTGAAGTGACAGACCTCACTGGAAAACACATAAGGTATAATGTGTTCTTACTTGTCCTTTAATGCAGATAATACTTTGTTTTCTTTTTAATGCAAGACTCATGCTGCTATTTTTATTTAGAAATGTTCATTGTTAAAATGTTTAAGTTCTTGCTAAACACATCCATCTGCAGCTTTCAGTGACGGTGGAACAGCACTGAGCCAGAAGGGAAAACGGGCAAAGTTGAGCCGCGACACTTAATTGTTTTTTAGCACAAACAATAATATGTTGTGTATCCCATATAAATACAGGATTAGTATACAGGATTGCTACTGCATGATTTCTGTATGTTTTTGTTTGTTTCAAACTGAAGATAGCAAAACAAGTGAACAGTACATAGAGAGAAAAACAAAAAAAAGTACGGTACTTTTGCAGTTTAGCCCTTTTTAAGTAAAATAAATAAACGTTTTTTGTCAAACATAACATGCATGTCTTTATTATGAATGCATATGTGAAAACGTCCTGGTTTTGAGTGAAAACATTGTGGTTGATTTTATGGTCTGACTTGCAGCAGAACCGTTGCCTTAGCTGCACAAACTGGCACTGAGCCACCAACCTTGTGAAAATACAGCCTTTGTGTCTCTAAGATACTGAGTGCTTTGTTATGTTTTTTTATTTTTCCTGTTTGGTGTTCCCCGGCTAACTCTGAGATTCCTTTTTACTGGCGGGTGAACCACAAGTTAAAGAGCATCTCATTAGAAAATCCCTTCTGTGTTTGCTTCCTGCTTTCATATTTATTTGTAATACAGTGTGTTTACAGCAACTGATGAGATCCCATGTCCTGTTGGGATTTAGTCATTGCAGGTCAAGAGCATAAATTCTTTTAGCACATTTAAAAGATGCATAAGGGGAAATGAGTCAGCTGTGTTGCAAGTCGCAAATTCAGCATAAGATGCATGTGACACTGTTTGCAGCTTGTGAACAACTGACCAAAATACATGGAATGCTGCACATAACTCTGCCTTTGTTGCAGTTCACATAAAGGCCACGAGGCTGGCGCAGGGAAATGCATTTTCAATGTATAACTCTTGACATCTACTGAGTTATCCCAAGTTCTGGGTTTTTGTTTCAGCATGACTTAGTAATTAGTCAAATGATGAGACAGTAAAATGCCCATAAATCAGATTACGTATCAGATGAGAAAGTAAAACTTCAGTGCAAACTTTCAGGTTGAGAGAATGACAGTAAAAGTGGCGGTGATTTCTTGGTTGGAGCTTTCCACAAATTTCTTTTTTCTTTTAGAAATTATAAACCAACTTGGGGGTATTAATTTAACTAACAGGTATTTCCTGTTAGATAAATAATTCTGACTAGTTAAGTTTAGTTATTAATCCCCAGAGGAAAATATTTTAGCAGGAGCAATATATATATTTCACAGTAATGAGAACAAATAGTAGAAATGTTTTTTGTAGGTACATGACCTCATAAAGGCTATCATTTTCTTATAGTATTGAAAGTGAAGAAGCCTCTGACTGAAGACACTCAATTATTCAATCGCTGGGTCGTAATCTTCCATTTTTTATTGTTAGAAAGATATAAATGTGAGTTTCTCTCACTCACATCGTTTTGCTTTTACAGAAATACTGCGCGTTTCCGTTGTGTGATCTAGAAATAACATTTCAACATGCGTCTGCAGAACACCTCAGTTCCTTCTTCTAGGTGCAGCTCAACTCTCAACTTTACCAAATGAAACCCTGAAAGCAAGAAAGCCGAAGTTGTTTTGCGACCGACTGGAAGGCAGTGACTATCTTTAACTGCTGCACTGAGATAAATTTGTCAATGAGAGAAACGGTGACTGGGTGCTATGAGCTGATCTAGTTAGCAGTATGTAACCAGGACTCAGACGCAGCTTAATGATAATAAAGGAACTCCACATGCAGCTGGTCTGTGGGCAGGTTCTAATTTAAACCCACAGCCTCAGGTGTTGGGTAGTGCAGGTACTTCCCTGCATTGAAAATGGATCCTTGAAAAAAGCCTAAACTGATAAACTTGCACAATCTATAGTCTGGAATGTGATTGTGGACATGGTTATTGAAGCATATCATGTGTTGCATGACGTAGTTTATCTCTGACACATTTTATAGCAATCTGCTGTCAAACTCTTGATCCACACTTGGTTTATTTTTTGTTTTCAAGCAGCCAAAGAAGAACATTCTTCAGAGGAAATTGAGGTGTGCCAAGTGCTCCGAAATGGACTGAACAGTCTTTCCTAAGAATGCGGACCTGAATATTATTAATATGGTATAAGTGTTGGATTGATCTGAATGAAAGGCGAGTTTGTAAAGCCCTTCGAAAAGTCTGGAGACCTTTTCGTGGAAAACTTCTTCAGAAATGACAGGAAAACTTGCCAGAGGGTTCCGGATGTGTTAAAGAATAATTATGGTCACTTCAAATAAGCCTTTCATGCCTGTTTGAGTTGTAAAAACTCTTTTTATTGCATTGTAAATGAATTCAATTGAGTTCCAATGAATGGATGCACCTTATTTCCGGTTTCCTAACAATTGCTAACAAAGAAATAAGGTGAGGCTGGATAGTAATGTAGATGTATATACAGTAGGCATGCAGCTTCTAATCAGTTCAAAGGTAAGCCTGAATTATGTCAACTGAAAATGAAACTAAACATGAAAAAAAAACCAAGCTGTCAAAACAAATATGTTTTTGTGTTGTTGTTTTTACAAACGTGATGATAATAATTTTCCATCCTCAGTCCAACCATTCCTTTGAAATGCAGCAGCACAGCGACAACCCTCAGGTTCTTTCCTTCTAGCGCCTATAAGGAATTAAGCATGTACTTCCCCATCCGTTTTGTAACGAGTATAATACTGTATATTATGCTGTTCTGTAATTCAGGAACAGCCATTGTACGTCTATCCTCAAATTTCTGCTACTCTTTAATTCATGTCTCAACACATCTTTTTGCTTCAGAAGGATATGCAGAAAAGATTAGTTTATGGATAAAGGAATTAATGGTTCCACAATATGATGAAGTTTACCAAACAGGGTCTGACACATTACAGGAAATTACTTTGTGACTTAGTTTTAAAATGAAGTGAGGCATTATTTACCACAATATGGCATTTCATTGGCACAGTTTGATTTCTGCTAAAATGGAACTAACTCAGGGTGAATATAGTTTAGATGAGGAGAAACATAACTCATTTCATCCCAGTGTTATTTGGCTATTTCAACATGCTGCTGTCTCGTCAAACCAGTTTTATGATGACTTCTTTATTTTGTGGTTTTTAATTTTATTTATGTGCTTTTTATTTATTTCATTGGAAAGTTGTGTTTGGTGTGTGCGAGTGGAGATTTTATTGTTTGATGTGGTAATGTTTTTCCTTGGAATCCTGTCTGTAAACAAAGTTTTCTGTTAGGGGAAGTGCATCAATCAACACAGTTTACAAGGTGGAAAAAAGTACCTGTCACAAAATTTCGATTTTCCCTTTATTTTTTTTCTCAGCACCTGGATTGACTTACAATAACAGAAAAACAAATTAAATACAGGAAAAATTAAGGAAAAATATCTACATGGAAAAAACAAAAAACTATAATTAGATGGTGAGTAAATGAACAGGGGTGCACACAAAGACCAGGGGTTGCACAAATTTGAAACATGAGACATAAAGGGTTTAATCAGTTTTAGTGGGCTTCAAGAAAACAAGTATGTGAGTAATCACATGAACGAGATCACACTTATCATCACAGTACTGTAAATTTGCATCCGATGTTGAAGGGAAGTGTTAAAACCTCGGGACACCAAACACCACACGAACGGGAACCACTGCTTGTGGGACTTTTTTTAATTTATTATTTGAGGTCATTGGGTGGAGGTCCAGGAAATGTGTTTACCGTATATCTATAAGCAGAAGTGCTTAATTACTGGACCTTACAATAGTAATAAGAAGAACTTAAAAAAGTGTGGAGCAAATAGTTTCAGATGATGTAAGAAAGGGTATTAACTCAAATTACACAAAAAGAAACTGCTTGAATATTCTAAAGTGACTCATATTTGCTCATTTTATTATTTGTTCTCAGTAATAAAACAAAGCCTCAATTTATGTGAGTGTGGGCTTTATGAACTGATAAGTCCAAGTGTGTCTGACCTCAGTAAATGGCCAGACACACCTGGATTAATCATGTCATCCAATAATGAAAGACAGGACACAAAGCAGCTAAGTTCAGGAAGTGGTTGAGTTGTGCATAAAGCCCATTTAACTAGAAACTATGAAGACCATGTTTATGGAATATTCCAATGTCATGAATTTGTGTCACCTGCCTCATGTGACTGTTGATAACAGGTTACAGATTTCCTTAGAGAATCAGAAATGTCCCAAGCTGTTTCATCACTGAAGGGAAGTCCCTCCCACCCCCACCATGTCCAGTGTCATGTAGCTATAAAGGCTGAGAAAACTAAACTGAAAGGACTCGCCTCACCAGCACTGGAGGAAAATGTTGCTGATACTGATTTTAGTTTGTTTCACTAAAGGTAAGTTAATACAACCCTCTGAGATGCTTTATATTTTGATGAAAATCCATGAAATAAAATAACTGTACATTTTACTCATGTTTCGGAAAGAATGTTGGACTTTTGCCTGCTTTTATGGCAGCTTTATTTATTTATTTTATTATTATTTAAATGTACTTAAAGCTTAACTCAAAGGGGTCATTAATCTTATTTGCCACTTTTCCATTTATTGACTACCTGTTCCATCAAAATATTTGTAAAATTATATTCAATAAAAATGGTTAATGCATATAATTTTTTTACTGTAAATCAAGCCTTTTAACAGTAAAAGAATGTTTAACAGCAATAGCCTAATGATGTTTTTTTATAAAACTACCATACTTCTACATAAGGTGCTACTTCAGTGTCTGTAAAATATCTCACCTATCAGTATGAAAGATGTCATGTAGTCTTCTCTTGCTGACCACGCTGTGTTTTTCAGCTTCGGCCTCTGAAGTGATTGGCTCCGGAAACACAACAGCTCTATTCGGAGGAGAAGCATATTACAGATGCTCGCTGGCTAACCAAACAGGTAATCATCCTGTTTTCTGCTTCGCTAATAACCCCAAACTTTTATCTTGGGTCATAATTTCATAAAAAGGCATCATCCACACAACAAGTTAAATATTAAACAGCTCATGAAGTCTATCTTGGATGGTAAATACACCTTTATATAACCTTTTGGTGTCCTCACAGGTGTGTTGCAGGTAACTTGGCAACGGCTCTCCAAGGATGAATCACTAGAAAACCTGGCAACCTACAGCAAGCGCTTTGGACCAGATGTTAATGCGCCTTTCCTCGGAAAGGTGAGCTTCACAGATGCGTCCCTCAACTCCACAGCCATCACTCTCAGAAATGTGACCTGGGGAGATGAAAGCTGCTACATCTGCTCTTTTAATGCGTACCCGGGCGGGTCCAAAAGGCAACAGATATGCCTCACCGTTCAAGGTAAATCTGAGGAAAAGAACTGCCCTCTATTGGTTCTGTTGTCATCAGAGCTGCTGTTCTCAAAGTGACACATTTCATTTGTCCATAAAGGAATATCAAAGGTGAACACGAGCCGCACTCGGCTGGACAGCGGACAAGGGGAGAGCACATATGAATTTAGTTGCTCAGCAACAGGAAAACCAGCTCCGACTATTGAGTGGGACTTCACTGATGCAACTGTCGTCAATCGTACGGCGACATCTAATGTCCAGAATGCTGACGACACATTCAGCAGCAGCAGCAGCATCACGCTGTCAGGACCTGCAGGCTGGAGCGGGCATGTGGACTGTGTGCTGAACAAAGGAACCAAGAGCGAGAGGAGGGAGAGGATTCTTTCCAGTGAGCAGCAGCAGGAGGGAAAAGGTATGCATGCCAGTCAAATTGTTTTAATGTGATTGTCATGTAGTGATAGGGTATGGTTGGGTTGTATTCGTGCCATATACTGTACAGTAAAGGATATTACACGGTTTCTGAACAGGGAAAAGTTTACCAGAGTTTGTTCTTTTTCAAGGAACTCTTATCATTTCAGTTCATTAGAAAATCCCCAGCAGGGTGCAGCAAGACTCTTCCTGCTCACTGCCTGGCAGTGGCATCACATCATTTTGACTTATATTAGACACATATTAGTTTAAATATGGATTTTTAAAAAAGTTAGATTTGAACTTTATCCAGATTCTCCACCTTGACATTACTCCTGGGTTTTGTAGTGACATCAAGCCCTTTTCTTTATGGTGATTATTTACTTCTTATCCTGGGGCTTTGGGGTATTTGGGAGCTAAATGCCACTGTTCCCTTGGGATCAGCCCTTGGGATCAGTTTGACTGAATCTTTGTTTTTAAATTTCTGTGATCCCATTATGATGAGATCACATCCAAGTCTTTCAGTATTTGTGTCCCACTGTTATCTACCAGGAACTCAGGAAATCCCTTACTGTAAACTGAATTACTTGTAACATCATTTCCTCCGGAGTAAAAGTTGATTATAATATGGTATCACAATGAGATGACGCAGGAAATGTCAATGTGGATTCGTCAGTAATATGACTCAGAGTCAGTTCATTGAGCTGTGTTTCCTTAAAATCAGCTGAGTCGTGTGACGCATAAGCTAAAGGTTAAGTTTCACTTTACAGTTTCATGTTCAAGGAAACCCCTAGTCATGCTACGGTAATCTGTGCTGGTAAAGCAGGTCTTTAGGGACGTCACTGGACAGATATCAGTAGTTCATTCTTGAGTTTTAGAAATAGATGTGTCACCTTAAGAGTTTCCAGCTTCCTCTTTTCTAAAACTAGCCCATCTGTTGCTTTATTTCTGCGGAGACTAACTGTAGTGTTTCTCTTTAGAGATAAAGCGTAACTCTCAGCTCCCGGTGGTCATCACAGCTTTAACAGCCATCCCCTGCATTATTGCTGCAGCCATAGTGATACATAAAAAGTGAGTTATTTTTACTTTTTATAATGCATTTGTTTCATAGCAAACTTATCAAATGAAATGTAACCCTTTTCTTTTTCTGACAGGTTAAAGAGGAAAGCAGCAGACAGAGAGATCCCATGATCAGCGTTGCAGCAAACAGTCTACAAGCATTACAACCTTAGTTTTTGTGTGTAGAACGTGAATAAGCTAATGCTAGAGCCTGCTATCCAAGACTGTAAAGATATTTCTTTTTTATATCCGATTAAATCTACCTGTCCGTCGATATTTCTTTAAAACTATAGCACTGCGCACTTTGTCATGGAGCTTGCAGAGTTGCCGAATGTGAAAGTCCAGGAAGCAGTTTACGACCAAGAGCAATGTCTAATGGTGCGTTCAGACCAAAAGCAGCGAGAGCGTCGGGAGCGTCAGGTTTACATGTTATGGTGCGTTCAGACCAAAAGCAGCGAGAGCGTCGGGAGCGTCAGGTTTACATGTTAAGTCTATGTAAATGCGCGTCAAGGCGCGGCGAGCAGTTGAGCAGCGCGTTTTGAGCG
>JAVQJG010208165.1:0-19545 GCA_036024015.1 Craterocephalus amniculus
CGCCCAATACTGTTCCATGTATGGCGTTTTGGTGTTTGGCGTTTGAAACAAACATCTCAGGGAAGGATCCAAATCTCCAAAAAGTACCGTAGGTGTCCAGTACACTTCAGTTTACATCACAATTAAGGCCCCAATTGCAAAAAAGTGGACTTCTCCTTTAATTCCGGTAACGATGGAGTCAGAAAGGTGCGATTTTGTTCAGCACCCGGATGAATGAGGCAGCAGCCGCTGATGCGTTTTTCTCTCCGCGTCCGCGTCCCCGGAGTGCAGCGGGTCGCGGGCTCGTAGTTTCAAAAGAGGAAGGATGGCGCGAGACAGGAAGTGACTCAGTCCCCTGTTGATTTCAGTGTGTCCCGCTGTTGCCGTGGAAACCCACAGTTGTCATAGTGACGAGTTCCGGTACGAGTGGAGCGCGTGCCGCTGCTCGGCTGTAAAACTGATTTTGAAAAAAAAAAGAAGAAGAAAGCAGTGTGATCGTATGGCTGCACATCCTTCAGCCGCAGCATCATCCACCTGCGATGCTCAGGAAAAAACTGGGCCCATTATTTTGGTTCCCCTCCATCTGATATCTGGAGTTTTTTCTTTTTTTTTTTTTGTTAAGCTAAAAAAGCTTTCCAGGATATTGAAAGTGCATCTATCAGTAATCTGTCTGAAAATCAGGACATTTCCTGCCTAAATAACAGCAGAGAAGCTATCTTATCAGGTAAAAGGATCTGAATATGTTGCTTAAAATGCTGCATCTGTTGTTAAATATCTCTTTTTTTGTATTTTAACATGAACTGAAGTTGTTGCAGCAACTTGTTGCACAACCTCCTCCCTCCTTCTTCATTTTACTGACTTGGTTTTCCTCTGAACACCCTCTGGTGTCGGGCAGTGTTGTGACAGCATTTTCCTCAGGAAATTAACTTGAGAAGGTGGAAGTGTTGAGGGGAAGGGTTTGGGTTAACAGTTCACAATCATATAGATGAAACTATGTTAAACTAAACTGACAGCCAAGACTTCAGCAAATGTTGGACAATAATGGATTTCTGAAATATCAACTTTCCATCATATTTATTTGTCTCATACATGCACACATTATACTGAAGGGAAAAATTAATCATAGCCTTCCACTAAAGAAAAGGACACATTTACAATAGTCACTCAAATTACTGAAGACTGAAAAAGCAAAAATAAATATAAATTTGCTAAGTTATAATTTAGTGAGATGATAATTTATTATGAATTCATTTGAGGGCTTTGCTGATGAGAAGTGGACCAGAATACCTGCCAACAGGTGCAGAAGTTTGCAGAAAACACCTGACTGGAACACATTGATAAAGAATTATTATTAAGAATAATTAAATTAAAACAATTAAAGATAAATTCTCCAGTAGTAGTACTGGTGAATTAATTTGACTCAGACATGTACGATTTCTATTGTAAAATAATGGCTAAATGTAAAACTTATCCCCTGAATTAAATAACAGTTATATGAAAAAAATACAGTAAAATAGACTAAAAGACTGGGATAAAATATATTTATTTTATTCCAATTATTAAGCAAATCATTTAAAATAAATAGAAACAAATGGTAATATAAATATACTTAATTATTCAAAAATGAAATGATAACAAAATAATAATAAAAATTACATAACAAGAACAAAATTAATGCATTAAAAAATACGGGAAGAATAAAGAACTGAAATGCAATTCAGTATCACATAATGAAAAGAAATACAATAAAAATAATAGATATAAAGATAAATACCGAAATACCTAAATAATTGGTGACTTGTGTATGTGTGTGTATATGTTTACGCAAAATACACAATTTAAATGAATGCAAATAAAAGGAGTAAAATACAAATAACTGCATGTATAGTAGTAAATATAAATAAATAAAAAAGCAGTTTGTAGCATCGAAGGCGTTTTAAGATAACCTTTTAGTTGAAAACATGATCCAACTAATACTCTGAGTCATATGTTGCCATATCTGCCGTGTAAGAAGCAAAGTTAGACACAGCTACTTGCCTGGCCTTGTTATCTTTTCACTTGGGGCCATTTGTTTTCCCTCCTGTATCACGTACCTTCAAAATTCCCTACACATAGTAAAGACCTACACAGACTTCTACCGTTTTTCTTTCTTTTCTTATATAGAGTATGTGGCTTCGAAAATGAGAAATAAGTGCATAGATTGAATAAAAAGTGCAGTCAGAGATAGAAAAGACTGTTTTCCTCTTCAGCTGTGCCTTTGCTGCTTTGGCAGGATGTTTTGACTTATTTTAAAGCCAAAAAATGAATCTGTTGCTTTTAAATTGTATTGTACGGTGGATCAAAATCTGAAAATTCCATCATTTTTTGACAAAATCCTTAACATCTGTGGCTGAACTGTGGCCCTAAACCATCACAAACTCCACGGCCTTCTACAGAGATGGACTGTTATACCTTCTGCCCAGTTTCATAAAGATACTGACATGGATTTGAACCATATAAATTAAAGTTTGGATGCACCGCTCCATCAGACCTGTTGCCACTGGTTTTCAGTCCAGTTCTTTCTTGTGCCATGTGGCAAACTTCAGCTTTTTTCACCCATTTCCCTTCTGGCTTCTTTGGCAGTCATCTTTCCATGGAAACCCTATTTGATAAGGCTTCAGCCAGCAGTAGACGGACCAGCTGCAGGTCCAGATGCGTCTCTCCGGTCCTGTGTCTGCAGGGCCTGAGAGACGCATGATAACACTGCATTCCTGCTGAAGTGTGGAAAATAATGAGGATCCTTTTTACTCGGTGCATCTTAGGCTCTTAAAAATAACTGTGATGGCTGTCTTTCATCATTTTAAGCCCAGGGCGTTGTTCAGTGGTGTTGGGCAACAGTTTCAGCAAACAAACCAACGTATGTTATCTTGGGGGTGGTGGCTCAGAAAGTTTGAGAAGCATTGCTGTAAGCAGTGATGGGGGAACCCTGGTCCTCAAGGGCTGCAGCCCTGCAAGTTTTCCATGTTTCTCCTGCTCCAACACGCCTAATTTATTTTAAACGGCCTCTGACACTCTGCACAGTGACTCAAAGAGAACAAGTGCAACGAGTGCAAGTTATGCTTTAGAGGTGGAGAAATTGAATCGAATATCGGGATTTTTTTAAATTTCACATTTATAATAGATATTTTTTTTAAAAATGTTTTCAAATAATTGCAAAAATTGATAAAAAAATTTTAGTGTTATGTTTATCTAGCTTTTTTTACTTGTCTTGTCAGGCATTACAGTAGCAGAATGTGGTCTGCCTACTTTTTCTTTTCTTTTTTTGTCTTATTGAAATTAAGAAGAAAATAACTAGCAAAAAGGTTTTTTTGTCAGATTCTTTGTTTTTTCTCCTCAAGAATTTGCAATATCGAATAATCATGAGAATTTCAATTTAAAAAGAATCAGCACCCAAAAAATTGGCAAGGAATTGAATCGGAAAGAAAGCACATAATATCCTCCTTCCAAAGTAAAAAAAATGGATCACAGTCTGCATAAAATCCAGCCACAGCTTTATATTTTAAAATAAACATTGTTTTCTGTCTGTGATAAAGTTTTCAGGAGAAAAACGGCTGCTAACCGATCCAGGATCTTTTTGTTTCAAGGTGAATTGATGCTGAAAGGCTTTCACTGTTTGCCTGCTGTTGTACTCTCTCCTCTGATTGGCTCACTCTCCAGGTGTGTGTGTGTGTGTGTGTTGTGTTATCGGATCAGGTAGAGTTTCAGGCAGACTCAGCTCCATGTGCAGAACAGCTGAAGCGGCGAGTAGGCTGAGGGAGTGTGTGTTGATGCGTGTGGCATGAATGCACGCAGCGGCGGCGGCAGGGTGTGAGCCGTACCTGCGCGATGGCTGCAGGAATGCATGATGTGTGTTTGAGTATCGGCGTGGACCTGAGTGCAGGAGTGATCGCCCTCCCTGCAGCAGACAGATGCAAACTTTGTGTTATCGCTCTTATTTTCATGCAGCTGGCAGATGAAGATGAACAGTGCAAGGCTTATGCTTGCTGCTACGCTCATTATCCCGTCTGATTTGAATGCTCGCTGACCGCCGCGTCTCCGGCTTTCCAAATGAGTGACGAGAACCGAGTGCAAGTGTGTGGTTGTTCAGGTTAATTAGGTGGCTACGGCTACATATTAGTGATGTACAATAAAGATCTTTTTTTTTTAAATAGTAAATTGCACTTTTTTAATACAGTTCTCTTTCTGTATATAAAGCTCTTTATCTCCTTTTCATTCGTGCTTTCACTCTCTTTGCTTCTTGATAATGCAGTCAGACAAGTTTTCACTATGATACTCATGTTTATTGATCCACGCCCCCCCTCCTTCAGTGCAACGAGCAAAAACATTGAGGCTAGTTTCACCGTAGAGTCTCAGATGACAGGTGGCATGCATTTCTGCTTAAATTCTGGATGCAGCTGCAGCACCACACCTGTCAGCGGTGACCTCACCTGCACTGCATGTAGTAGGTGGAATATGCTGTAAATAACTCACTCTGCAGATGTGATACTATCTGTGTTTCACATGGTTGAGCGGGGATTTTGGTCCTCTCTTCTCTCCGGCATCATCAGTTGGTTTCTGCACAGCTCTCTGAAGTTGTCGCCACAGCATTTCTGGACTTTTCGTTCCTTTTTCAGGCCTTTGATCTGCTGCTGTGTTTGGAATCATTGTCCTGTTTCATGAGACCGTTTCTGCCAAGCTGTAGCTGTCAGACTCACATTTGACTGTAGATACTTTGGGTGATGATCTGTGCAGGTCCTGTGGCTGCAGAACAAGCCCAGATCATCCCTCCACCACCGTGCAGCTGACAGTCGCTGCTGCAGCTGTAGATTCTGACCAAACATGCCCATTTTGGCCGGGTCTGTCCAGACTTTGCAAACTCTGATGATTGTCCGTTGTGTGAGTCGGGTGTGTTGCAGCATCTTCTAAAATCTGCAGGACCAGAATTGAGGAACCCTTCATGTACTTTTTGGAGAGAAGAAGCTGTTTCTTGCAACCCTTCTAACAGGTCTGGGCGATATGGCCTCAAATCCATATCACAATATATTGTAGCGTTCATCTCTAACGATAAATGGACGATAACAGCACTGCGGTGCACAATTTTCTTTAACCATTGATGTGATGTCAGACAGATGTTTGGGTCCACCATGTGAGTTTTTGTGAAAGATTGAATATGAGTTAATTAATGCAGGACCAGTAAGCGCTGACTCTTCTGCTGCTCGGTGTAGCCCATGGCTTAAACGTGGAAATAATGTCATTTTTTGACAGTATCACCACTGACAGTCATTTGTGCTCCTTTGCCCACAGCAGTGAAGATGTAAGAGTTCAGCTGGAGTTCATATGGTGTTACACAGTGTGAGCCGGTAGAATGGATACTATTCAGAGAGGGCTGGTGTGAAAACCTGCAGGACTGAAGCTGGTCTTCCTCTGGATTTTTCAGAGCTGCAGTAGCCACCACACCCCCCACCCCCTTTTCTGCCCCCTAACTAATCACTGCACATGTAAGATGGTCTTCTAACTGCCATATATCCTTTTGTCTGAGTAAATTAAATACAGAGATGTGTCTTTATAATAATAACAATGATGATGATGATAGTTTGTTCATTTATGATAATGAGTATAAATAAGTTACACAAACAAAGTTGTATTTTGTGTTGATTTGGGACAAGTAGCTCCTGTTTGTCTCTTCGTGTTTATGTTTAAAGGAGTTTATTTGACATTTTTCCAAACATTCAGCTCAGATTGATGCGTGGTAAATATAAAACTGCTGTAGTTTTCTCTAAATAAATGGAAGCTGGACCCCTTGGCTCAGAGCTGCTGGCATAAATAAAGGTGGTCACAGTTTGTTAAAAGCTGCCCACAGAATGACTTTTAAGGTAATTTAGTCCTCTAAGTTTCTGAATGCAGTCATTACCCTTTATTTAACCTCTCATGAACTTTCCATTGCCTCCCATGCTCTGCAGGGCAGACTGACATTTCATCATGTTTCATTAGTCTGGTTGTCTGAAATTAATCCTTTTTTTGAACAGATTGTTTATTAATGGAAACGTTCAACCCCAAACCTGATGACTCTGACATGTTGTAACTGTGGCATCCTCCTGGGTTCCTGTGTGTCGTATTTAGTTCAAAATAAGACGACATTAGTCAGTTTTAGTTGTAACTGACGTAATGCATTCAGAGGACCACTACTGGTTTTAGTTTGCTTGTAAGACAGTCTGGTTTGGCAGCACTGATGCACTGTGTCGAACAAATATGCTCTTGTTATGAGCTGAAAGAAAAATACTTTTAACTTTTATGCCAGAGTAG
The DNA here is from genome assembly GCA_036024015.1 of Craterocephalus amniculus. Classification (NCBI taxonomy): domain Eukaryota; kingdom Metazoa; phylum Chordata; class Actinopteri; order Atheriniformes; family Atherinidae; genus Craterocephalus; species Craterocephalus amniculus. The sequence continues at coordinate 6,301 of JAVQJG010208165.1, forward strand.
CTGTCAGTGAGGAATGATCAGAATCCAGCCTGAGATGAGATTGTTGCTGTTAGACAAATGACACAGATAGCCCGGCGATGAGGTTACTGGCTTACATCACTGACAAGGCCTCTGCCACGGCTTGCTCACTGATCCGAGTGGAAATCTGGAAATTTCCTTGGAATTTAACGCATGATCCGTGTTTCCAGAGAAGTTTACATGTTTTGCATCCAACAAAAGGTTAAATCTGCAAGTTTTTAATTGGTTTAAAATATTAGCTTACTGATACAAGTATGAAGAAAAAATGTTTTCTTGTCTTCACGGAACAAAGTGAGCCATGTTGAATTGGCACACACACACACATACACACACACGAAAATGCATACAGCCACAGAGCAAAATACTTTGAAAAGATTGTTTTCAAGAATTCAGTGATAATTCTTTGTTTTTTTCTATATTCACATTCATTTTGCTGTGCAATGCGTCTTACAAAGGCAACATTTTCATTTTTCTCCCCCTCCCACATCTACCTCTATAATCTCAAATCAATCAAAAACATACTGATGCACAATGAAAACTAAACATACTCCCACACTATGTAAAAAATATGAGTTTGCACATATCAAAAAAACAAAAACAAGAAAAAGTAAAGTAGAAAAAAATAAGTGTGTCTGAGGCTCTACCCGTACAACTGATTGGTCACCAAGCTGATTAAATTCAAGAAACAGCGAGAATAACAGTGTATCTCTCCTGAGGGGACCAGGTGTTATATCAGTGATATTCTACCGGCCACATCTGTAAACTACTGTAAACAGTTGGGAAAAACGTCTCCGTCTACGTAACCTGATGCTGCTTTTCATGAGGAGGAAGCCATTTCCCAAATCCGTGGATCTCAGATGGACAGAAAGACTGTGAACACGTTCAGATGAGCCATTTACATAAATGTCTAAATCCTGTAACTGGATGTAGTTAATGGTGTAACGTCCCAGCTCGGCTAGGGAAAGGGATGCACAAAAAGGGGGACTCCACCAGAGATGCCAGTAACGCGCTAGAAAGTAACGCGTTACAGTAATTAACTACAAATTCCAATAAATTGTAATCTAACGCGTTATAATGTCCTGTTACGTAATCAGATTAGCGTTACTCATGTTGCCTATCATGCGTTACTTCAAACTTCTTTAATCAATTAGTCAGAGCTCACTTACGTCTTTTAATCAGCTGTGTGAAGCCAACTAGAGCACACCCTACTTTTGTCGAAACAGTGGCTTTACTTAACTCAAAACGCCTTCTCAGTCACGGTGGTACACATATTTTGAACTCATAAGCATGCAGTTGCCTTTTCTCCGCTGAAACTTGACCTTTTTGAATGAAAATCGATACAAACACGACTTTGCACATGACTAGAAAAAAATATGACATAGAAACTTACTGCCCTGGTGCATGATGGGAAGTCCGCCTCGTCCACTTCGTCATCAGAACTTTTTCCAAACCAATAGGCTAATAAGATTGAATTTTTTTGACTAAAGTCCGTTACTAGTGTATATAATGAGGGCAGAAACACTGGTTGAATGATTTACAAAGTTAAGAAGAGACTGACTCTATGTTCATAGACGGTGAAAAACAAGTAAAAGTTACAAGTTGTAAAACATTGTGAAGTCAGCGTTGTAACTTTTGCACTTTCAGTAAAAAAAAAAAATCTTATTTTTATGTTTGGGGGTTTTAACAAATAAAGTAACTAGTAATCTAACTTAGTTACTCCTAAACCTTAGTAATCAGTAAAGTAATTAGATTACTTTTTAATGAACTAATCAGTAATCAATAATCAGATTACTTTTTCAAGTAATCTGTGGCATCACTGGTTGCTGCTGATGAAGCTGCACTTATCCACCTAAGACTCGCTTGCAAATCAGTCGTTTGCATGTGAAAACGTACTGGCCGTGTTTTAATTTCAGACAAAAGGAAAAAGCTAATTATTTAACAGACACATGTAACCATTGTACATTTTTACAAGTTCTGGTGGCATCTAGAAGTGTCTAAATATGAAAACCTCTGTCCAAATGATCAACATACCCAACTTCCACATTATCGGAAGGTATTACTGACATCAAATCATCACATTTTATTCAAAAAAATAAATAAACAAGCAAGTTTCACTTGCCTTCTTGTTACTAAATTCAACGATAAACTTTAAAAGTACACCACTTAACCATAAAAAACATAAGCAAAAATATCAAAAAGAGAATAAATTAATAAAAATAAGTTGAATTTAATATAATGACTCAATTGAATACAATAAAATACTGAATAAAAACAATAAGTATCTTTTAAAATATCAGGAAAATAGAAAATGACAGTGTTGAGAGTCCGTTTCTGTTCATTATGGACAGAATGATGTTGGTGCATCTGTCAACCATTCATTGAAATTAAATTACATGAAAATAATGCTGATATCAATTTAGAAGGAATTTAACAAAAATATAGCTTGATGACATCATCTTACTGAGCTCTGAAGTTAAAGGTATTGCAGTCAGCACAACAAGCATCTATTATGGGGAGAGCTTGGGAACAAGCTGGTTTTGAATTTGGTCCATGTTCTAAATATATCTGAAATGTTTGAGTCAAAAAAAGGAAGAGGTGAAGAACAATGTGTTGCAACTTTTGCACATCAAGGGAAAAAAGTGGTCTGTAAGTTGACTGTGCCTTACTGTTCTTATAGCTGAAGGCCCTTTTGAATCACCAAAAGCCGCCCTCCGAAATATAACAACAATTTGTCAGTGTTTTCAGAAATGCTCTTAAAAGACGCACAATGCTCCCAATAAAATTCAGTCAGCACAAGCTGTCAAGGAAAAAAAGGTTATTGTAGTGTATACAAGGACCCATCTTCGAGCTTCTCTTCTCAAAATGGCATTAAAAGGGGAAAGGAAGAAAGCCAATGATTTATTTAAAGGGCCCAGGAGTATTTTACTCTGTTCCTTAAGGGTCTTATGCACCGCTGCTTTGAAGAACTGAACAATCCAAGGAAATGTATAAATGGACCAACCTCAAGTTTAAAAGCTACGCTTTCAAGCTAAAGCTTGGAAAGCTAGCCCCCTGACATGTTTACCATTTCCCTCATAAGAAAGCAGGTTTGCGGAGAAAAGACTTTACAAAATATAAAAGCACAGCTGAAGATACATATCAAAAAAGGTAAACAATAACTGATATGCCACAACTGTGTGGCACCCCTCTTTGAAAAGACTGGTTTATATACATCAGTTTGCAGTCCAAAATCTGCTGTGTGCCAGGAAAAAGTAGTTACTGAACATAACTCCACCTCAACCATTTTACAAATACTATTCATCACACCTTTCTTATTCACAAAAACAATTGGAGTCGTTTTCTTGTAGGTGTTGTTTGTCTGCTCAGAGCATGAGAGCTCTTCTTCTCTCAAGAGATCACTATTTTCCTTTCTAAAACAAGCATGGAATACGCAATGGTGCAAATTGACTCAAATTAATTGTATACTGCCCTAACTGGCCTGGGGCCATAAATATTCTAAGTTGAAAACATCTTTAGTTATGTTAATCTCTCGTTTTGAAAAAGAACAAAAAAGCCAGAACAGCTTAGTAAAAACATTTTTGTTAAAATCCTTAAAGCAAACCAGTGAATTTCTGCTTGGTCAATGACAATAACATCATATCGGTAAAACTCCAAAAGCTACTGCAATTACATGACAGCAAGGTCAATTCAAAACTGCTCCAGGAATATTCCCAGTGTCATCTGTAGGTCCCGTTAAGACTGAATATTCTGTATAAACAAAACATATTTCACCAAAGGAAATATAAAACTCTGTCAACCCTGTAATCGTAGCATTTGTGAAAAACAAATGGACAGTGCTGGCTATTGTCTCTGGGAGAAAAATTCAACTTAAAAGCTTAGATTTGTAAGGAAGGAGTGATTACTTAACACACGGAACTTGGTCTCCACCTACTGGTAATTTATGAAGTGATGTGTCCTAAGAAAATCCAGGAGTGTTTGTCAAGTTCTGCAAACATCAACAGCTGTGGTAAAATATTGTAGATTGTAGTATGTAGACACAGTAATATTTATATTCTTATACTGCAGCTTTTTCTCAGCTTTGTCTAATTTTCTCAGCTGACAATTTGCTGCAGAGACATGCAATGAGAAAGGAAAAAAGCACAATTATTCCAAAATTAAGTGAATATTATCATTAGTATTATTGACAATAATTCATATTTATATAAACTCTGGAAAAAAAATAACAAAATGATGGCCAAGAAACAAGTACAATACACTAAGAAGCATGTCAAATGAATGATAGGCTAATAATCTGCATAACAAAGCCTGTAATGTATAACATATTTAAAATATGCCACAAGTGCAGTCCAATAATATGCCCCAAGGAACAGGGGATCATCAACCAAAACTGCAAGGCTTCCCTTTTTATTTTTTAGGCAATATTAGACTCACACATCATTCTTTATCAGTAGCCAAAGGTTACAAGCACAACAAATATGCAAGCAGATGCTTTTGCATCGAATGCTGTTCAAGAAATAATGCATGTATACAAAATATCAGCAAGTAGCAACCTCCTTCAGGAATCTCACTTACCATTTTTTCTAGCAACAAGAATGCTCAGCATTAGCATATTAGCATAGTGTGTTCTTAGTTTTGTCTGCTGGAAACCAACACCATCATTTAAAAAAATTGTTTCTTCCCACTTCTGTGGATGGTATGAAAAATGCCTTTAATGAGCACAACCACTTAAACCACTAAAAGCAATTACACCAGTTCCTGGATGTTTGTGGACCCTTCAGAAAAGTCTATATTTCTGCATAAATGACCTTAAAACACCAGAACATTTTCATAAAAGTCTAAAATTTGGAAAACAAATTAAGCCAATAATGGTCAGTGAGAACAATGCAGTTTAGTGTTTCACAGTAAATTATGTCTCGGTAGACACCCTTTCCTTAATATCAAAGTTTGATTTTAATGCTTGTGCTATTATGCAACTGCCGAAGGGCCCAAACAGCATATTTCTTTGGACTTCAGAATGTTTTTGTTATCTTTACAGATGCTGATGATTATTAGGTTGGGAAAGACAACAAAGGAATCAAGAGTTTGTACTTTCAATCCGCTTTCTGATTTCTGTTTTAACTCTGTTCAGTGCTTTGTATCGGCTGTTGCTGCGTTTAAAGCACTATATAAATAAAGCTGACATGACTTGAATTGATTCACCGCAACAGTGGTCAGACATTACTCAAGAATGAAAGCTTGCAAAAGTTTGCGAAGTCTGATAGTCCAAATGCATTTCTAAATAGATGTCAACTGATTAATCGGCATGGCCGATAGATCAGTGCCAATAAGAGGTTTTACAAGCCATCGGTATCGACGGAAGTCATAATAATTTTCAGTGCAGGCTGCCCTGTCGCTTCACGCTTCTGCAAGGGTCAGAATGTTAGAGAGTAAATCTTAGATCATCATACTAAAACTTTATAAACCAATGGCAATTCTCTGTATTTCATAATATAACCTGAACCAAACCTAATTTCTAAATGTATGCAAAGAGAAGCTGCAACATCATGTGGCATCCAAAAGTTGTGAAATGCAGCTTCTCAGAATCGGGGTATTGCTGAGCACTTACAGCTCCAGAAATGTGTAAAATAAATGTCATTGTGCCATCAAACAACTCTGGAACACACAGTTTAAGAGTGGAAAGTCAAATAGTCTGTCTTAAAAAAAAAATATTTTAAAAGCAATCTTCTGGTTTGTCTGTGTGGTGTGCAATAAAACTATAAACAGACATGAAGAATTTTGTTTTATGCAAACTTATGTTGGTCAGTGTTTTGATTAAGGATTTATTAACTTTAAAATTAATTAATGTTGTAGAGGTTAATAGACACATAGAAACAGAGATCAACATATATATATATGCCAATCCGATTTTAATTGGGATTTTCGATATTGCCAATTTTTCTGATCTTTATTTTGCTTCTTGAACAAAAGACCATGTAAAAAAGTTGAATAATGACAATGCCTACAGGTTATATCAGAAGCCATATTTCCCCCAAAAAATGCACATCACAAATGAATAAAGATTTATTCAGCAGCAATATATTTGAACCAGTAGGAATTTAAGGCTTTTAATTAAAGGTAAAGGTCATTCTTGAACAAAAAAGTTATACTAAAATTGTATTTAAAAAAGTTTCAACAAATTTTCAATTGTTTTCTTCACCCACCCCTAGAGGCCAAACACTGATACACTGACACAAGGACATGACTAGAAATTCAAACGAATTATATGGAAAATTAACATAATGTGTATGTACTTTTTAGTACGGGTAACTTTAGGTCCTGCCTTTCACCAACACAAAATTTTGGACAAGCAATTTTTAATGTTTTTACAAAACAGTGTACTTATTAAATCATTGCATTAATGACGCTAAGCCAAATGTGTGCTTTTCCCCTGATGTGTGACAAATATTTTGAGTAACCATTCCACTATAAACATGTTTCCAGGGGGTTTAACCATTAAATTAATTACATTACTGACAGGATGGCATGCACTGAAAATAATTGTGATTTTTTCTTTCCATTCGCTATACAGCAAAGTTTCAATTTAAGGGCATGTCTAATCCAAATTTCAGATAGCAAAACAGAAAATCAATCTTGCGTATGAAATTGTATTTGCTTGTCCAGGGGACAATATATTGTGGCCCCTTGGAAGCTGGACTGCAGTGCTCATGGTCTGTGAAAGCCAATTTTCTGATGTCAATATGCCCCTTGGATGTTTGTTTGGGTTATTTCCCCCTCTTATTATATTTTTTGATTGGCCTGTCTCTGTAAGTAGACAGCTTGTTTTCCTTGCATTGGCTTTTTTTTTTTTTTTAACAGACGGTACATAACAGTTTAGTCGACAGGCATTTTAAGGCAGCATCTGTTAGACAACACAGGATCTTGTGTCTTTGGCATCACAAATTCTACTCTAAACGGGGGGGGGGGGGACTTGTGTTACCCTTTATTACACCAATCATGACAAACTTTAAGTGTGCACTAAATGTTTTAGATTTTGGAATTGAACCACCAAGTTGTGTGGTTGCAGTGCAATCACACAACAGGAACACCCCATGAGGAGTTGCACCATCTTTCTCTCACAGCAAAGAGAATAACACATGAGGCCAAGAAATTAGACTGAATCCTCAACAAAACTTGCTAAATAACAGTGTTTCACAAACACAAAAACAACAGTTTTCTAAATACAAGCTACCTGTGACAATCAAACCAAACAGAACGAGAAAAAAAGTTCACTGTTCATGCTGAAGACACCCCCACACTTGTAGCTGAGAGCTAGCTCTTCCCACCAGCTTGCAGCCCCTCATCCCTCCCAACATAACAATATTGGTGCAATAAAAATGACGGTTACTATAGGAACGTCATTTTTACTATACTTATACTTATAGCTAAGCGTACAGCTTTGTGCCAGACGGCAGGCTGGAGAAGGAACAGACAAGTGGTATACGTATAGATTTGGTCGTTTACAAGTAGATGCATCACAATGGTAACAATGTTATTTTTGTAATGTCTTGACATCTAGAGGTTTAGTGATGTGCATTTTGGGGGGAAATATGGCTTCTGATGTAGTCTGTAGACAACTTTTTCACATGGTCTGATGTTAAAAAAGCAAATTAAAGATCAGAAAAATTGGCAATATCGAATAATTGAATAATCACAATTAAAATCAAACTGGCATCATCTTTTGATGATTTATCTTCAATCAGCCCTGATCATTCTGGAAAACATTTTTAATTCTTATCAGATGGTTGATCATGGGACACAATCTCCTTCTGTAAACCCTAACCCTTAAACAACTAAAAATAATGCACAGTCTTCCATTGTTTTTTTCTAGGCAGGAGAGGCATCTGGCCCACCCCCAGTTTGAAGGTAGGTATGGGGGTACTTGGGCCATAGTGATCCCACCCTATGTTGTGCTCAGAATCCGCCAGCAGTATCCAAACTCTGAGTGAAATTAGGTTGGCTTCCTACCTCACTAGAAGATTCATTTTCTGTACTGCTCTGGGGAGCTGGAGCCTATCCCAGCAATTATTGGGTGAGAGGCAGGGTACACCCTGGACAGGTCGCCAGTCCATCGCAGGGCCAACACAAAGAGAGAGACAACCATTCACTCCCAGGGAAGATTGACCAATTAACCTAGCATGCAAGTCTTTGGACAGTTGGAGGAAGCCGGAGTACCCGGTAAAAAGAACCCACGCATACACGGGGAGAACATGCAGACTCTGCACAGAAGGGCCACTGCTTCAAAAACTTCACCAGCTCGAAACACCTACTAACCACCAAAAGGCCTTGCAGCCCTCACTACATCACATTTTGCCGGATGAAAATAAAAATTTTGAAGATAGAAATGTACTTAACTATTATCTTGTCAGATAAAACTATCTTCATTGCAACCAAGTGGAAACCTCCAGCTTAGAAATGTGAAGCCTATCCAGAAGTGCCAGAACTTGCAGTTCAGCCCTCCGCTGCTAGGTGCTGGCTCCACAACAGAGCAGATCGTCACAGACGCCACTGTTAAAAAGGCCAACTTCACAGCAGAAATAAACATGTTAACAGTTGCGTGCAAAAAGCCGTTTTAGGTTTAATAGGTCAAGTTTACCTTCATGACACCTACAGGGGGAGTGAATTCATTTGTAACTCATTCAATTAGATGTTATTAACCTTAAAATTCATCACAATAAGGCGTGTATCCTTTTGATTGACAAATGTCAGATATTCCGCTGAAAGGGGGCAGAGGACATTCCAACCATTTGATGGGTGTTAATCATCCCTTCCTACGCTTTCAGCCTCCTCTTAGCGCCTCCTCATCGCCCATTTTTGGGTTTTCAAGAGTCATGAGACTAATGACACTGCCAAGATGGCGAATGTAGGAACCGCCCAATAAGCCTCTCCTCAGCTCTTCAAAAACCTGTGAGTCACATGGTCTTAAGATTCATCCATTTCTTATAGGATAAATTTCTGTGTAGTGTTGAATGTAAACACGATCCAATGCTCTCTCACGATATAGGCTTATTCATTATGACTTCCTCCATCAGTTGTATCTGACACCAGAGAAAATCCATAAGTCTTAACCTGAACTGTATGTTTTCGATGTGGAATAGAAGTTGGCACTTTCTTACATAGTGCTTGGTCTTGTGTGAAAATCAGAGATTTTTGGTCAGACTTGTGTGACACTCTATCTAACATTACCAAAATTTCAATACTTTTGGATCCTGAACGGAAATTTTTTGAGAGTTGATGAACCTTTAAACAAATATTTAAAAAAATCATTGAAATAGCTCTGGCAGTAGCTAGAAAATATATTGTTGTTAAGTGGATGTCTGATTCCCCCCTGCCTCTGACCAAATGGTATACAGAAATGAACAGTTGTGTACCTTTAGAAAAAATAACATATAGTCTAAGAAAGTCATATGAAGTTTTTGTCCAAATTTGGCAATGCTACTTAAGTTTTATAGGTGCAACATTGTAAAGCACCTGGCCTAAGTATGTGTCTTTACTGTGTACTGTGCTTCTGTACTTAAATATGGTAACTGGAGGTTTTTTTGGTTTTTATAACCCCTTTTGGGGGTGAGCAAGGGAGGGGGGTAGTTGGTGTTTCTTTTCCTCAATATACAAAAAATATATATATTTACAATTTAAGTTTATCAATCAAACGATCTGATATTCGGCATTTTCCTTCAGTGCATCTATTTACAGCATGTATGAAACCTTATATCATGAATTCCATTTTACTTATTGTATCAATCTACAGCCGTCCTCAAAATTATTCAAAACCTCCCATTACAGTGTTTTTTCTGTTTGTTTTTTTCTTTTGGCTGATTCTTTAAGACCATGTTAGACCTTTACAATCTTTGAGCTACAGTATGGACTAAAATAAATCCTGAAATCATAACCTGAAATAAACTGCACCCACAGCAGGTGGAATGTGTAGCCTAATACCTATGGAAATACCTTGTGTGAAAATGAGTCACCACCAGTGTGACTCATTTTCCAGTGTGAATCCCTGAGTAACTGTGCTAACCATTTGGGACTGATGCATAGAGTAGTCAGGCCTGGGTGTTAAAATTAAACTGGCACTGTCATCAATTTGAAGACAAATTGAGATTATGTCATACTTACATTCAGAGCAAGAAAATATCATTTACTACACAGACTAATACAATGGAGATTAATTGATTTTTTCTCTGACAATTATACTTTATAACATAAAAATATTAAGAAAATTCACTTACTGTAATAGCCATACAGCACGGTGTCTTCGATTTGCCCTCTCGTCTCATTGTTTATCGCCCATTCCTGGATGATACCAAGAGAAAAACCATGAAGTTCAACAGTAAAGGAGCTGGAATGTTTAACAATCACTCAGTATGTTTATATCTACAGTTGAGTACAGCAAAGATTAGAGTCCAAACAAGCTATCTAAGTGGACCACCGTCCTGTTTCCAGTATACAGGAGTTTTGTATGTTTATAAAATGAATTGAGATATGAACTAGAAGCACTCTTAGCGCAGACCTGCACCAAGCAATTGTCACTGATTGTCAATGAGTGTGGGGATTATTTCTGAGTTAGAAGTTCTAATTACAAAATTAGTCCTATCATAAAGAATTCTTTAATAATTCCTTTGTCCAGATAGTAATCAGGATCCCCCCTGCCTATATCTAATCACTTGTTCCTGTATTCATTTTTGGAGATTTCCTGAAAATGTCCTCAAAATCCATCCAGAACTTTGAGTTATGTTGCTAAAAGAGAGACAGACAGACAGACAGACAGACAAACAAACCAACGCCGCTGAATATATAAATGCTAAGTTAGTAAGCAGACACCTTTAGCCAAATTTAATTTGGTACAAACGAGGGAGTGTTAGCCTAGTGGTTACAGAGGTGGGTCTGGAGGACCTTGGTTCAAGTTCTCAGTGTGTCAACAGAGGGCCCTTGAACTGCTCCCAGGTCTCAAAACATGGTAGCATATTGCTCTCCGATAATCTCTGGATCAACTAAGCGAATTTTATTATTATTATGAGGAAAAGATTTACACTAAGTCATTAAATGGACCTTTAATTAAAGATGAAACAAGTAAAAAGCAAAAATAAAACCAGCTTTTATTCATCCAAACGAAATCACTCTTGCTTCCTCTGCTGGGAATGATTTTTAAAGACAATTTGTAATACTAATGCGAATAACTTTGAGTGTGAGGCATTGTATTTCTGAAGTAAACAAGATCAGCAAAACTGGGTGTTATGATGATGAAACTGATACTAACCTTATAGGTACCATTGGGATACTTCATGAATGATACAAGGAATATGTCCACTGGTAGAAGCGCAGATGTTATCAAAGCAATGGCCAGTGCACATATTGCTGTGATAGTTGAAATAACTTCACTCTCTTGCCGACTTTGAAATTTCCTAATATAGATCCAACAGAAAGCCAGGATTACCTGAAAAAAAAACAGTATTTATTCATACTAAATAAACTGTGAATAAAATAAGAAATAGAGCACCAAAATATTTTACCTACAGATATATTCCATGTCTTCAATAAAAATATATGGCATATACATATATATATGGCAAATGAAACACAGAAAAGGTTCAAATGTCTATGTCTCAGAAGGGCAAAAGAAGGGGAAAATTTCAAAATTACAACAGAAGGTTCAAATGAAGAAACAAACATCATTTTAACTTTAAAACTCAAGAGCAACACAGTTTTGTCTGTGTGTATCAGGCAAGTTGTGCACACGTATTAGAGAATTTGTCTGCATAGCAGCCTTTTGTAATTTCTGTGTGTGCTATTTGTGTGTGCATTTGAGTATAAAATTTGCAGGAACCCCAAGTTATGCGCAAAATGGTTTACACAGTTTTCAATGAATGTGTTACACACACAATGATATTGAATCTAATTTCGCGCCATAAGACAGTACCTCTAATTTTATCAAATCCTTTTTTTTATTATAGGCATATGTACTTCTGCTTGACAACAGATTACTGAAACCTGTCTTGGCTAGCCTTGATCTGTGTTTTGAAACATCTAATCTGATTACATAAATTGGCCTATTATTTAGTAAGATGTAAATAGTGTATCAATTGTAGATTATATGGTACACATTATTCTGTTAATTACTCACATTTACTCTTGTTCAAACTTAATCATCTCAGAAAAGCACAAAAGCACAAAACTGTAAACAAGGACTCCTTTACATCAAGGTCTGCCATTCACATACAAGATCAATCTATTTAAGGACCTTAGTTTAAGCTCCTGATTAGCCTACTTGATTTCCAGGTAAAGATGCAAGTTTTGCACCCAAGCAAGATATGGACGAGTTGTTCAAATAGGAGAATAGATCGACAGACAAGCAATTGTTGGAATCTACGTATTGTTTAGAAGAGCTTGCATTCAGTCATGTGACTGTGAATGAAAGCTGAGATAATGAGGGCTAAATATGGCCGTAGATTACCTTACTGCATAACTTTTAAGCGTTCATTTAAGCAGCCTGGCAATGAGGTAAGTTCTAGACGTGTCACGAATTATAACCCAACAGGAAACACTGATTTCTCAAGCATTATAGACATTAGCATCGTATACGCCATTTGGATGTACTAAACTATTTATTTGGAGACTAACGTTACAAAACAAGGATTGACAGCTAAAAGACAATGAACTATATGGCATTTTCTCTCAAACAAATCAAGAACACGCGTCCCTATCTCAGCGGAGTTATGTTACACAGCTCTTTATCTAACAGAATAAAATTAAAAAATAAAAAGTTTTCCACAAATCAACAGTAGGATAAGTGGGCCACAGCTAGTCAGCTAAAACCGATCCAGAGCCAGTTCTGACGTTAATGCGCCGTATCCATGTCGCACGGGATTAGATTAATATTTGAGCGACCTCTTCGTTTGCTTTCGCTTCTCAAACTAACTGTCTACTGTTTAAAGAAGTAATTAGGTGTGTTTTATGTGGCTTACCAAAAGAATAATGGTGAAAATTGACCATCCGAGCACAGACTCTGAGAGGAACGACTGAGCCGCCATCTTTACTTCCTGTAATAACAAACCCACGTGTCCCTCTTGACGTCACCAATGTGCAGGTTACAATCCTTGACGTCCACACAGATAACATAGGCTTGTTAGTATATATATCTATATAGGATATATATAGAATTGACAGCTTAAAGACAACGAACAATATAGCATT
>JAVQJG010208188.1:0-13757 GCA_036024015.1 Craterocephalus amniculus
TAGTGACGTAATCACTGCTGCAGGCGGTTGCAGGTCAGCGCCAAAGGCTTGAAAGGACCCCGGAATAACAACAACAAAGGAAGTACAGGCTTCATACAGGTCACGGAGGGATCCGACTAGCATTTGCTAACAACACATTGGTAAAACGAAAGCGTTTTGTGGCAGACAATGCCTTATTTAATGGGCAAGCAACGATTGCTGATTGCTCCTGTTATATGGATTTATGCTGAATGCGTGTTCACATAAATATTTTCTCATGAAGTTCGAGTTGCGCCACAACTACCTAGGTGAGTAAATGATCATATAGCATGCTACAACATAGGTACAGGTTGAAAAATACCGAAGTTCTCCTTTAAGTTGATCGGCATACGTCTACTTGCAATGTCATTTAATCTGACACTGTGCTCAAAGAAACAATGGGCAAAAAACATGTTGCTCTATAGACTGATAAATTCTCATTGATCACTACCAACTGTTGTTGGTAATGACTTAAAAATAAAGGACCCTTACAAGCTTTTATCCAAAATCTTAAACTCACCTTTAGGTTCTAGTATAACATTGTTAAATTTAAAGATTAAGATGGAAAACAAGAATCCTGCTAAAAGACTATTTTCTGGGCTTTTCCATCCACCGGTCATTCAGTAATCTGTCTGTTTCTCATGTTTGACTTAATCAAATGACTAAGACTTTCTTCTTGGTAAATCAAGTAGCAGAACAAAGGGATTGTCTGGAAGCAAGCAGACATGTGGATGTTTTGTTACGTGCTTCAGAACAAATCACTTTGACCTGCAGGTAAAGAGTCTGTCACATTGAAACTTCACAATTGCCACATTTAAAAGGCTGCCAATCAGCTTGCTTATGCAAACCAACATTTAACCATTTCACATGGTTAAGATATTTTACTTTAGGTATTGAGCACCAAACACTCAAAAACCCGAATGTCAGACCTTAAAATAATGATCCCAAATGCAAATATAACCACTTGTTTTTTTAAAATATATTTGATGTTTTTCATTCATTTTATTTATCTTATTTTCCATATTCTTATTTTTCATAGAATATTTATTTGTATTTTAATTTTATGTCTAGTTATTCCTTCATGTAATATGTAATTGTACTTTTTTTAATTCTATTCCAGGCTTTTTCTTTGCAGGTGCTGCAGTGTATCTTTGAAATCTTTCTGATTTCTTTTTCTTTTGTTGAGAGTAGACTGATGTGTACGTTTCAAAGGCATTCAACTAGGCAGATTGATTGAGCATTTAAATGCAGTTTTATTGTGTATGGGGAAAAAACAAAAAAGAAATGATAGAACACAAAGTAATGGATTGGTTAGTATACAGTGTTATAACAATCAGTCAGTTTGGTATTACATCAGCAATCTGAAAAGAAACAGAGAAGCAACAGAGTTTCCTGGGAGGCTAGTTCACTAAGGAAGTAACTCAGTTAGAAGACCAACCATGAACTCATAGCTCAGTTGAAAACTGGCCAGAGATATCTGGCAAATTTACTTACAGTAATATTACAAACCTGTTGCTTGTAAATGTTTGTTTTTGCTGAAGCCAGCGCTACCGTTATTAAATGTGTCTTTTGAATATTCCTGTGAGTGCAGGGTGAAAAAAACAATTCAGAGCCTCAGCAGGAACACTGTATGCACATTTGTATGCAGCTCCATGCAGGGTAGTGTTTCTATTTTCAGTAAGTTTGACTCTGTTGCAGCAAAGTGAGGAAGCGAGCGGCATTGTAATTACAAATACTAACATGGTCCTAATAAAATCTCAGCAGCGTTCTGTGAGCTGTGTCTGAACTAGCAGTCCTGGGTTTCTTTCTATCATAAAACCAGTATGACTTTTGTCTCTTGCAGCTTGTTGCTTTAATTTTGATCACACTACACTACATGACTGATTCTGCAAAGTCTGCGGATAAACACTAGCAATACTGCATAAATATTATGTTTTGCAGAGACATTATGAAACCACTCTGCAATTACAAGCTCCTTAAGACCCTCTGAGACAGTAGAAACAAATAATCTGTGCAGCCATTTCTCTCTCATAAAAAAGATTGACTATGATGTTTTTATACAGTGCTCTCTGAGGACTTCGGTCTGCTTATTGTGGAAAACATTCAGTGTGTGATGAAACAATGACATCTCAATTTAGACATGAAATGCATGGGGCACTACAGATGCAATAAAAATCATTTTAGATTTAAGGCAAGATATCCCTGGTAATTTACTGCATGTTTTGTTTTATAATGAAAAGTAATTATACTTTATACCTAGTGCATTATGGATGTTTGCTACAAATCCAAAAATGCATATTCTGTTAGAGAAAAGGTGGGCAAAGAGGGATTTTTAGTGACCCTCGAAATGCACAAGCCCAAAGCTCATAGATCATCTGTAACTGACAGCGGTGGCAGCTATAGGCTATCTGTTACATAATCCTCCTTTCCTATCCAATCTATAACACTTCTAGAGATTTTCTAGTGAGTAGCAAAGGGGGCAGAAATGTCGCTGTACTGTGTATAAATAGACAATTGACTGTTAAACAGTCATAACCTAAAAGATGACCATATGTCAGTCAATGTAAAGCTATTCCCAGCTTGCTTGTGCAGCTGTCATACGTGACCATAAAAATCTGTTTGTGTTGGAAACATGGCCACATGGTATCCCTTCAGAGGAGGTGGGATTATTGTAAATCATTATGCTTTCAACCTAAATCATCATTCAATCATTGCAAGAGAGAGGGAGGTGAGAGAGGTTGGCAGTATTGCACATCTCTGATGAAAAAGCCAAAATCAACATTGTGTTTGGGCCCAAATTAATACCCACAATTACACAGAAACAGATGTTTCGAGCACAGCCAGATTCGTTTTACATTTTGCTGCATTCAGCGCACTGTGGTCTTGAGCAAATACTGTGTACTTGAAGACTAAGATTGATCACTGCCACTTGTCTGTCACGATGCATATTGAAAAAAGCTACTTGGTACTTGGTTCCATGCCAGATTGCACTGGTTTGGTTGTGTGCTGCCAAGTGCATACATCATGGATGATAAGGGAGGATTCCAATAATACCTTCAGCCTATACAACCCTATGATACTGAACCCCAAACCTCATCATGTCCTTCAGAGGGCATATATATTAACAACTGAATTACAAATATATTTTTTTCAATTGAGAAATAATAAAAAAATTTCTAAAGCAGCAAGATAAATGATCAGATAAAAGGATACACGGTTATACCAGAGGTTATTTTGTCAGCATCATAGTTTGGCAAAATAAAGGTACAGTAAATAAACCACAGTTCTCAAATATGCTGTGAAAAACAAATAAACTAGGGCATTTTATCTCTGGTACAAAGTAATAAATGCATTCTTAAAGCAGAAATCTTAATTTGTGTCCGCATACATGGCGTTTGTCTTTTTTGTGTCTCTAAATATCAAGATAACTGTAGACTAGTAACACAGCCTCACAGTTTTACCTGAAATATTCCCATTTTGATGGCAAAAAAGTCCATATTTGAAAGTCAGAGAGGTTTCTGAATGGTGCTACACAACTGTCAATGAGACTTTGCCCTGACTACCAATGCCTTAAAAAAACTTGTTTTGCATACTGTTGCTTTTCCTCTCTTGCTGTTTTGTGGCTGTTTTACACAGTACAGCGTACCGTGCTAAGTGTAAAAAATTTGATGGCTATGGTTGAGAAAAAACTTCCCGGTTTCCATGAAAACATACGGATCGCATGAACAAATGCTTTTTCCTGGAATAATGGCTGCCAGGTTCTGACCCTATGAAAAAAAATTAAATTAAAATTAATCAATTAAGGTTTAATCTTAATCGGCACAAGCACAGTTTGACTAATTCACATTTGTAGATAAATCTGGGTAGTAGTGTTTGGCTTCTTATTTGGTAAGATCCTGTTACTGTTTACCTTCCACAAAAACACACAGATCTGTCTATCTATTAAACAGAACCAGACATAATATTTGTTTAGAAGTAGGAAAAAAGAAAGAGAAATTTCATTTATCCTGACAGCCACCAGTATGGCTCATATTATTCTGGAGCAATATAATGCTAAATGACTGTTGCTGCAGTAAAGCACTTCACACGTCATTACTGACTTTGTGAGTGGTCTGTTTATGGACTGCTCGGGGGTGTTAAGTATTTGTAATGTAGCCATCGTATTATTGCAGCAGCAGTCTCTTTAATCTCAGCAGGACTGAACTGTACTCCTCGGAGGAGGCATAGTAAACAAAACTCAAAATATCAGCTCAGGACTTACTCACTGTTTGGGAATATTTTTAGACAATATGAAGCTTCCTTTTCCCCCGTGTTATTTCATCTGATCATGATGGGGTTTTTTGTTTGTTTTCCCCCCTTCCAAATCAAGCAAGGATAAGCAAACACAAGAAAATGCTTTATGAAATTCTAAAACCAAAAATGTGGAGCAAAACAAAAACACGTGTCAATGGACATGAGAAGCAAGTCACTCCGAGCAACAGCATGGAATTTGTCTTACATTTCTAAAATGCTAGAATGGTTTGTATTAAAAACACAGATATGCAAAAAAATCTGTATTAACTTGGGAACTTTGAAAACATACAATGAACTTTGTTTCTGTTGTATGAAAAATACCCTGTGTTAAATCTCTAGGCAGCATGAAATCCACTTACCGTGGTTAGATAAGCACACCAGAGTTTGATAAATGAAAGTAATTAAATAACTTTCTCACAGTAGCAACTTCTTAGGAGAATCATTTGATTAACTGTCTGTGTTGCAGTTCAATATGAAAACCTGCTGAAATGTAATATTTCAATCGATAAGAACTGTATGTTTCACTTATTGTAGTGTGGAGCCAATTTTAATTTTTTTACTCTACATTTTTAATTCTCAGAATCTGTTGGAATTGCATTGATAGTGCAATGATAACAGTTGAAGAGTAACAGTATTTCAAAGTATGTTTGTCATTTTTTATCACTGGTCACAGTATCCAGTTTAAAAGTGTTACAGGCAGAGACTGGTAAATTATGCTGCTAAAAATGTGAGAAATTTGAAAAAGAAAATCAGAAAGGCCTTTCACTGTAAAGTACAATTCCAAGATTTATTTTAGTAGAAATTCTTTGATTGAGTTTTTCTACTCAATGAATCAAAATTTCAGTGAAAATTATAGTTTTCATGTTTTAATTCATATTTTATAGTTTAGCCTGCTAGGTCACTGAATGATATTAATCACAACATCAAAGTCTATGATCTATTCCAATCAAAAATCTAACAGACCCACCCATAGTAAAATAACTCGGGTGTTGGATCAGCACTAAATATCAGCAAGTTTTGGCAAGTTTTGTACTATTAAAGAAAACAATATGAATAAACATTCTTGAGACAATTTTAAAGACATTCTGGTTTCAAGAATATTTCAAGCTACATGCTTAACCTCTGGCATCACTGAGTGCTGAGAAGGAGCCCTGAGTCTGAAGTTCGCTGGTATCTCTATGGTAATATCTCAGCCACCCTCATGTTTCAAAATGCTCAATCTAGGGATCAATAACAAAATGCTCATCACATGCAAGCAAGGATAATGTGATCTTTTTCTGTGTAGGCGGCTGAAGCTTGGGTCCAGTAACCTTTCTGTTTTCAACATAGTCCCAAAGATCAGTGTAATGTGGAGGGGTCACTAATAACACAGAAAAAAAAACACCCACTTCTGCAAGCCGGCGCAGCTTTTAGCTTCTTTACCTCACAGTTTTGTTTCAACCCACTCATTTACTGTATGGTTGACAGCCACGGAGTAGAGTTCAAATATAAACAAATCGCTGTAAACAATTCTCTAAGTGATCTGACGATGCAGCATCCCCATTTTTACTCACTGAATCAGTGGCTTTTAGCAGAGGCACTTTGCTGACGGAGAGTGCCATTTGCATTGTGGTATTAATCATGTGTTATCCACACTGTAATTCTACCTTCTTAAAAGGAGCATTAAAAGACAATAAGAGCACAACAATTTATTTTGATCAGGCGACTTGACTGCAAATTACAGGCTGATGAGCTATCAACATTATTTACAATGCATGAGGAGGATACCTTTCAACTTAACTGATCATGGAAAATGCCACTAATATATTAAAATCCAAAGGTTTCATCTGATTTTGGGTGTAGTGAGTGAAATGCCCCCAAAATGTATTTCAGTGATGCTTCACAGAGAGAAAAGTGAGTGACCTGACCAGTTAAGGTGATTTATGGATTAAACAAATGTAACCCAAGTGTGACTCGTTTATCATGTCTCCCGTTCCTCCATATTGGACGATAAACTGTTTTCTTTCCAACAAGCTCAGATAAACTGGGAGCATGAAATTTAATGAAGTAAATTTAAAAAAATGTAAAACAGATTTATATGTATCAATTTATTCATTTTAAAGTAAAGGGATAGAAAGACCACTGAATAAACTCCACTGACAACAAAGCTGCTGCTTAGGTCATATTATTGTTTTTATTAAACTCATTTTATTAAACTTATTTTAAATCACTCCTGCTGTGTGACAAGAAAAGGTTTCTTCATCGCTTTTAAAAAAGATCATATTATTGCTGTTTCCAAAAAAATTAAAGCTTATTTATAAATTTTAAGAATTTTCCTATTGTGACAAAAAAATATAAATATCTGTTTTTGGTTTTTGGTAGGCTTTCAAGCTAGACATCCCATGTATTTTGCAATAAAAAAAAACACAATTGCACAGGTTTAAACATTGTCTGTAAGACTGTGGCTTTGAATGCAGCTTAAATTCAAGAAATATTTCTTTGCTCCTATTATAATAGGAGCATAAAATAGCATATTTTACTTTCTCCCTCCCTCCTTCTAAAGTCAAAGATGACTTCATGTAGCTTTAAATAGAATCTACTCTCCATTTATGATCTCACTGCCATTGTCATCATTCAGTGGATAACAGTCACCATTATTCCAGGCAATTGAAACCTCCATTGTGGATGTGTGAGCACGAAACATTTTACTGTGTGTATCTGTGCGAGTCTGACCATGCGTACCGTGTGGATGGTCATGCATTTGTCCAAGAGTTTCGATCTGCTCCACCAGGTCATTCGAGTTCCACTGACTCATGCCCAGAAGAATGGCACTCTTCCCTTCCATGACATCTGCTGAGACACACACAGAAATTAGTTAGAAGGCACAAAAAAGACAAATATTAGCACTAACTAATGAGCAGGACTTCTTTCTTTTAAGCTCAAGTTAACTGAAGCAGAAATCAGATCAGACTTTTGGTTATTTTGAGTCTGATTTGTACAAACTGGGTGTGGTTTGTCTTGAATTTAGCCTACCAAACAGTGCATGCTGCTTTTATCCAAGTTCATTTACAGCTCAACATGCAGCAAATAAACAACACAACAAACAACAGGAAGGCGGGATGCTTTTTCTTCCATTCTGCCTCTATAACATTAAGCTTGCTTGTTTTTACAGATTAAGTAAACATATTCTATAATATTTTTCCATTTCATGGCATTTAGTGTTGTACAAACTATGAAGTAAGATGATTTTGCAATGTGTTGCAATTAAAATGAAATCCTATCCTGTCAGTGTTTTCATGGGAGCCAGTGGAGTGGTTGGCATGTCCTCAGCAGTGGGCGTGCCTCTCTAACCTCTGCTGCCTGCAGCTTTCCTGCCTTTATAATGACAAGACATGAATGAAAATCCAAGTCCTATTAAGAGCTGTCTGCAGTTTGGGGACAAAACAAACACATTTACCGAAACATAGACTGTATTTTATCCGTGTTGTGAGGCAAGCCGCGAACATTACAAAAAGAGAAGTAGCTTACCATTCACTGTTCAGTCTGACACATCATGATGATAAAGTTATAACTAAGGATCCCTGGTTTGCATGCTGCAGAAGGGGCAATAAAGTGGATAGAAAACAATGACTCACTACTCCTTGGCGGACGTGTGTGTTTACAAAAACGCTTTTTGTAATGCTTCTTTTTTAATTAAAAGGAAAAAAAATCTGTTGTTTTTTAGTAATATTGCCTAGTTATAATTTTGGTATCATGAAAGTACTAAAACAAAACAAAAAAAGAACAGATGTGTCTCACTTTTGGGCTTCCCTGTACATATGTTGTTGTTACCGTTTTTATCAGTTTCTCTTGTCTGATTTCCACTCTTTTCTGTATGGTGCTTAATTCGTGTATCAAAACAGAGACTTTGATATGTCTCTCTTATTAAGAGCAGGCTGTTTTTTTTATTGGGATTGCACTGCTAGTCTTGATTTATGATTATTTGAAAAAGTAGAGTGTTTGCCACCGTCAAAGCCCCGCTGACTGATTAGATCACAGCCATGAAAGGACCAGACACTGTAAGTAATGGGTTATGATGTGCATCTCTTTTTTCCTAATTTTCCCCCCTTTTTGAAAGTTCTTCAAGTTCAAGTGTGGCATATTTAATTGTAAGTGCTATTAAGTCGCATCTAATATTTTCCCCTTTGTAAAGCTGGGTGTTTGAAAAGTGTCAGTCCTAAAATTTTGAATATATGAGAGAATTTTATGTTTAGTTTACTGATGTTACAATTAACATTTCATTTTTGCTATAAATAAATATGATGTGAGTCTTGATCGACATGGAAACATTACTGACTGTTTAAGGGCAACACACATCAACAAAACTGACGTCAGTTGTGATGGCTGCATTTTCTGGAAGACTTCAATGTAGGCCACAGCCTGGTCAAATCCAGCATGGTGAGGTTTAGTATACAGACCAGAGGGAAAGCACAAACTTACATAGAAAGAGGAAGTAGGATCCAAAATCAAAGAAAATAAGTCAAGCAGCAGACAATAGTGGCAAAAAGCAAAAAATAGACAAGCACAAATGGAAGTCTTAAAGATTTTCTTAAAAAACACATGGATCAAAAGCTAGAAAGCTGATCATAAAAAGTGTCTAAAAACAAAAACCTATGAAGCAAATTCAAATTTTAAATATTCATTAAAAAAGATCAGAAACAGACAGTTTCAGAAAAATAAAACAAAATAAAAAATGTGATGCAGCAAACACAAGATGGTTCAAATATCATTTTGGGTCTAAAAATGTAAGTTATAGCTTTGTCCTTTTTTACCAGACCACAGCCATGCTTCTTGTCCTTCCAGTGCCTGTAACTCTGCTCTGATGGACAATTAATGACATTTTGAGCACACTAGCTTTGCTTTTACTTCCAAATAATGGGACACAAAAATTGAGCAAAACTTCTTGATTGCACTATTACTTATTTTTGCACTGCTAGTCATTTCTAGGAATATGCAGTGGCATGCAAACGTTTTGGCACCATGAAATGTGTTCAGGTTCCAAAAGAAGAATGGAAATTTGAGTCATTTATCCTAAAACATTGATGCATGTGATCTAAACTGTATTTTGTTGACAGTCAGATCATCATTTAACCAAATATTTAGAACTGTAACCTTTTGGCACACTACTGAAACCCATGATAATATGGTTTTTGCTACCACATCCTAATAGTAAATGACCAGCTCTGTTACATTGAGGGACATGTGGTGTATGGTTCATGCTGAGACAGTTGTTTACTTGTCAAAGTATTGCACCAAAGACACTTTGAGATGGAATGAGTCATGCAGCCAGATATCCCTCGACCTGGCAGACTTCTCTCCTCTCTCACACGTTCCTGCCTGGCAGCTCTGAGAGTCTATGACAAGGGTCGACACACCCTGTCCATTTGGATCACACTGCGGCTGCCTTACTGGTCACAGTTTGTCTCACTATCTGCTCTGACACCTTCCCCCTCTGATGCCTTCTCCTGTCCCTCCAGATCATAACGGTACTGAGCTGGATATAATGATGCAGGAACAGAGCGCATATTCTTGCAGACTGAAACACAAACACAACAAGAGGAACGTATTTGATCTTAACGGAGCGCTGCAGGATATATATAAGCCTGTATTTGGACAAGAAGAGAAAGCTAAACAGGCTTATACAAACACACCAGGCTACCGACTTATCTTCTGAAGGGAGAGCCAAGGCATGGCAAGTTTATTTGTACAGCACATTTTACTTACAAGACAATTCAAGGTGCTTTATGTAAAACATTAGAAGCATTGCAGCGGGGTGCAGAAGAAGCATTAAAAAGGACATTAATAACAAAGAAATTAAATAAAACTAAATGAAAGTCAATCATAATAGCACCTAAGGCAAATATCTCAAAAAGTAGCATAACCTGCACATTTAAATAGCATGTTTAAAGATATAAAGGATTAAAAACTAGTAACATAAGTCCAGCACATCTACCTCCGGAATATACGAGACACAGGCTAAATTTAATCTGAGCAACAGAGAGAAAAGCAGAAGGAGATTTGCCTGCAGCAGACAGCCCCAAGGGGGGAAAGAGATTTAGACACATCCCTCAACCTGTCAGTTTGTGTAGAAGCAGTGGCAGAGATGCTGTAATTGTTAAGAAACAGCCTCAACAGACCCTCTCCCATATATTAGCAATTTTCAATTTCTTCATCTCATCACGTCATGCATTAATTGCGCCGCTGGCATCTCCACAATACTACTTAAGGCTTTATTTTAAGCCAATTCAAGTTCCGGTGACTCACTATCAAAATGAGATTGCTGTGGGGATTATCCTGTAAAATGATATAAACAGGATGAGTCAGAAAACTATAGGCTGCTGCAGACAGACACTGGAAAATCACTATTGCTCCTATGAAATACATCACTGTACATGAAACTAGACAGAAACTAGACACTACATAAAACATGATTCAGTTTAAAAGCCCCTGTTTATTATTTATTATACATCCTTTAGAGTCTAAAAGTGTTTCAACATGCTACGTAATGAGCAGCCTTCGCACTGAACTGGTACTCATCACATCGATATCATACGTATTCTAAGAAGCAAGGCACCAAATGTGCCTGTTACTTCTTCCTGGCATAAAAGTTTAAATGGCTCACTGTCACTTTTGTCTCAAATTGCTTCTTCCACCCTTTAATTTGTCATGCTGAGTGCATTCAAAGTGTCAGCTATGGCAACACAGTGTGCTATGAGTACCTGGATTTATGAAACATGACATACATATTCAAGGGTTGCCAACTTGACTAAGAAGATAAGGAACAGCAGGGCTGCTGCTGATGAAATGGTGATGTATACATCATGCACCTGTAAGTTAAACCCAAAACTAAGGATGCTAAAAGTTAACATTAGTGATCGTACAAAATGTGAACACTGGTGGATATGTCTATATCAGCACGATATGTGATCAGCCTACTTATTTTTCAGCACAAATGCTTTTCCACATACAGTAGTAGATTCTACTGCTTCAGACAAAGAAGAACATCAGCCCTTATGTCTTGTTGAGTTGTGTCCGTCGAGGCATTGTGTTATTGTGTATTTCAAAGGGTTCTCGCTCACAGTTAGCATCACAAAGTGGTTTTACTCCTTTCAGTTTCAACAGTCCATCAGGAATTCATGCATGATCTGTGAAATATCTTTCTGATATTAGTACTACATGAATAGATATGAAGCAGAAGACTATGAAACAAGGACAGGGAATTGTCAGGTTTACAAAAAGGATTTTTTTGCAAAAAGATAAATAAATACACTGAAAAAATTCCCATGAACTTAGTTTGCCATGGACTTCATGCATTATGACTTAAAGGTTCTATACCTGATATTACGTCCGGCTATTTTAGTTAGCGATAACAGCTAATTTTTAGCTTTGGCATGACGATCTTTCACTGCCAATGGGGTTAACTTTCGTAGCTTCCAGATCACTAGGGGAACGCTCTTAGTGGCTGATCGGATTCCGGACGTTCCGAAGGTTAACCCCATTGGCAGAGAAAGAGCGTCAAGCCAAAGCTAAAAAGAAGCCGCTTTCACTAACTACAATAGCCGGACTTAATATCAGGTAGCCTATAGCTCCTTTAATGTTGCAAAAGTACCCAAAGCATGACCTGTTTCTAAACTTGACCAAGAAGTCTGGTTTAATAGACCAAAGCAAATACTAAAAATATGAATTTTAGGAACAATTTTTAAAAAGTAAAAATGCCTCACTTATACCCAAGATTACTATTCATCTGAATTAGTCTTGTGTTGAGTCTTCAGTTCATTCAGTTCATTCATCCTGCTTCCTTTCTGGCTCCTTGTAAGTGATGATGTGGTTTTTTTATACAAGTACATAAATTCAATTATTTTATTTAATGAATTCATAATTTTAGGATTGAAACAATGCTGGCTCACAACACTATCAAACTCTGTTCTGCTGTCAAAAATGTAGCCTACAGCAAAGACATGTGAAAGTGGCTTCAGCGGCAAACTTAAATCAGTTTGTCAGACATATCTGTGGACTCCTGTGGGGATCACACATGGGTTTTGATGGGGCATAGACTAAATGTGGCAGCAGAGACTGAGACTCATCAGACCAGCCAGCATTCTAATCTTTCTTTGTCCCGTTCTAGAAAGCCTGTTCTGAGCTCATAGGAGTGGTATCAAGTGTGGTTTTCTGCTCCTTTAGCCCATATACTTCAAGGTTCAATGTATTGTGCGTTCAGAGATTATATTCTGCATACCTTGGTTGGAACAAGTCTTTATCTGCATTACTGTTGCCTTTCTATCATCTCCAACCCAAAAACTTCTGCTCACTGGATAGCTCTGTATGACTATGCTCTGTAAACCCTGGAGATGGTTATGCATGAAAATCCCAGCAGAGCAGCAGTTTCTGAAATACTCAGAGCAGCTTGCCTGGCAACAACAACCGTGCAATGAAGAAAGTCACTTAAATCCCTTTTCTTCCCCTTTGTGATGATCAGTCTGAACTTGAGCAACATCATAACCGCAAGCCTAAATGCACTGAGTTGCTGCCATGTTATTGGGTTAAGTTTGCTTCAATTGCTTAAACCAAGTTAAGCAACTTATGTCAATAATAATTTGCTATTCTTTCTGAGAAACTAATAAGAAGAGATAACTGGAGCCAAGGAGACAGATGCCTTAACTTACATTTGTCAAGATGACAAGATCTTCCCTTAGATCAGAATCAGAATCTTATTGTCACTGTAGCAATACAGTATCGTACAACTAAAACATAAAAGTGCAGTTCTTCTAGTAAAGATAATTAAATATAACAAAATAAAATACAAGTTGAAGAAAAGAAGAAAACAAGGCTAATGCACCTAAACTTCCACAACGGCTGCAAACATAAAAACTATTGAGTTAGAAATTAAAAATGGGGACATAAATATGTATAGATTAGACAGACAGATATTGTCCTGTATACACATATATCACACACATATAAATCGATAAAAAGTACATATTCGCATAATATACATATAAACATACATATATATGCACATTTAAAAGTACAAAAGCGACAGATGACTCAGTATACAGTATGAGGATTCACTGCTCGTGGTCTCTTACAGGAAGCTAACATAAAATTGAAGTACTGGTAAAATAGGCCAAATATCTAGCTGACAGCTGAGCAGCATTCAGCATCCTGATGGATGTGGGATAAAAATTGTCCTTCACTCTTTTAGTCCTTGTTTTTAAGGATCTGAACGTCTCTCTGAAGGCAAACATTCAACCACTCCGTGTCCGGGGTGGGGAGGATCCAGCATAACCCTCTAAATGTTTTTGAGACAGTTAATGTTCCTTCCGCAGATGAGTACTAGCTTTTAGTCGTGGCTTACACGTGTCTCTCATGCCGATTTTAATTATTCAGTCCCAGTCGATCTTGAATTATCATTTATTTCCCAAGTGTCA
>JAVQJG010208191.1:0-22319 GCA_036024015.1 Craterocephalus amniculus
GTATGTACCACCTCCACACAGTCCCCTTTGATGGTGATTGGTTCTGGGTGCGGCCTGGGTCTCCTGAAGTCCACTACCATCTCCCTAAACAAAAGATGTGATTTATCATTCACACGAAATGGATTTTGCGCCCTCTGGCAGAGATAGCAGATAGCAAATTGATTCAAGGCGAAGGCGTAAAATGCTTTGTGGTGCAATGGTAATGGTTTTGCAGGCGTATTCCTCTTTGCAGCCGGTTGAGAAATCAGCTGAAACATGTTTTGCGTGTGTTGGCAACTTTGTTCCTGTTCTAAGAGGCGCAAACCTTTGATAAATCAGGGTCTTAGAGTTCATTTTAACAGTGAACATATGGTCGTGGCTGTAGACAATCAATTTTCAACATGAATTCAAATCTGAGAAGAGTTGATTTGAGTTCTAAAACTTGCTAAACACTGATTTATTTTGAATAAACTTTTACTCAATAGGATAAATAACACCTACAGTGTTGTTCAAAAAATATATAAAAATGATTACTTTGTAAGGAATTCCTGCCAGTGTTTGTGTTTATTAAAACCCTGTTTACTTCAACACTACTTTTTAAAGATACGTTTAATATTAAACTAGCTAAAGCTAAAATTATATACTCATAATAATGGATTCGATTTATATTGAGCTTTTCTGGACACTCTTTACTCTTTAGTGTATATAATGCAGATTATTCATTCCCACCTTGTGGCGATGACCACAGCTGATCTGGCCTACCATCAGCCTTGCTGAGTACCACAGAACATTTATACATATACAACAGAGGCTTGGAGGGTGAAAAACTGAGAGATTGATCAGGATTTGAACCAGCAACCTTTCAGTCATTGGATGGCCTGAGCCACAGCCACCGAAAATGTTAGTTCAGGGAGAATTCAGGTCAGTCTGACACTATGTGGAAGAAGGCGGAGTCTCCTGTGGGCTGCTGGTACAAACTTTAGCCCATGTTTCACAAAAGAACAGAAGTGTTCAAACCAGCCTAAAAAGAAAAGGGAAAGTCTCATGAAACAAGAACAGGGTCTTACATCACTAGACGGGAAGGCTTTCTTTTCTATTTATGGTCAACTGTGCAACTTTTCTTCAAATACAAAAAAAAAAACTTTGTTACCAGAGTCTCCATCTTTGCTCCTAACAGAGTTCTTTTATAATAAAAAATACTGGAAACTGAGCAAATTTCATTCAGAAATGTTGAGTTGTACAGTAAGTAGGATTTGATATATCTCGATATATCCAGACCTTTACTTACAACATAGAAGGAAAAAGAATTGTTCACATAAAGATTGTTTTGTTTTGTTTTTGTGTTTTGAACAATTTTGTTTTTCTTCTGGTCGCTGATTTTTTATTCATTCTGTTTTAGGAGCATTTCATTTAATAAACAGCTTCTTTATTTTCATCCAGGGTTTAATGCTGCCGAGGCTTGATAAAAGTGCATTTTCTCTGTTTGGTTACCCGACATGTGAAAAACATGTGGTTGATCATGATTCAGTATCTACATATGAAAACTGGCCCTTCTTCTACGTTTACCATGATTATCAGAGACAACATGTAACCCACCAACCTGATACTCAGACTACAGATTGGCCTGTATTTGCAGACGTTAGACTGAAACTGTTTGGCTGATACTGTGTTTGTGCATGTAAGGGATAGATATTTTGCTAATGGGCTTTTTCTTTGACTTTTCTCTCCTTCTCTTCTATGTGATGACGTGAAATGGCCTGTCTCGGCGCTAACATCAAGGTAAGACAACTCTGTCCTTCTATCCCTGAGCTTTTCTGGAGACCATGAGCAGAAATGTACTTACAAGAAAAAGGAGGAATAAAAGCTGCATTGTCTGGCATCAGCATTCACGGCATGTTCAAACCCTTCAAGCTCTGTGGTAAATGCATAGAAGTAAGTGAGGAGTTAAGTGAACAGTAGGCAATCGCGTGAGGAACAGGGTTAGCGTGTCGGTTACCATGTCTGCCAGCGGTTCAGGCAGCTGCATCTTCCTGTGGGTTCGATGGGCTCGGCTTTACAGAAACATTACATGCAAGGTCTCCGCGCCAGTGGCTCTGTTGGAAGTTCTCATGGTTTTAGTTCCTCCTGCGTCATTTAAGCTGGAAAGGGATATCTCGCCTCTGTATCTCATCTCTTGGTGAAATGCCACTATTTGACTGTGAAAGTGAAGAGCAGGGCTTTTATGTTTGTTTGTGATAATCCTTTCTGGTGTTCTGGTTTGCCTCAGCCTGTTTATGCTCTGCCTGCAGACATGTGTGTCACACGTGGACCCTTTTCATTAGGCCAAGGCAGTGACTTGTTAGATGACAGAAAATACAATATCTCAGATTATGCTTTTTCATGCATTTGTGGTAAAAAGTCAGTTTTTCTTCATTTAATTTTCATTTATTTCAAAGGCGTTTCTTTGAAGAATAGGAATTAAGGATATTAAGGTGACATGGACATACTGCTTGAACCCATAGATGACAAATCCATCTCCAGAAAAATGGCTACATTATCTGAAATGCAGTGAAATGTAAATCTGTAATCTGTAAACCTATTCAGAAAGAGGCTGAGTCTCGTTTTATTTAACTAAATAAAAACAAAATCACAGCTGGGAGGCAGGCCCAGAATACAAACTTCATAACATTTAAATGTAATATGCTTTGGGGATTTTACCATCAGCAGAATAAATGCTGATAGCTCGGGGTGTCAGGATCTGGTATAAAAATCCAACAAAAAATTTCATATTTCAATTTCTGCTGTAATTTGTTTAAAAAGAAAACAGAAAAACACTGCTTTCATCATCTATACGTGGCTTTTCATTGCGCACATTCATCAAGTCAACAGTGTTCTTTAGAAAATGAGATTTATCTTTCATGCATGCACTCAATTTTTGCACGTCTGTTTGTCTTATGTGTATTTAACTTTTGAGACAGGCAGGTTGGACTGGAAATGGATTTAACAGAGGCACTTTCACCTTTCAGACTCCTGTTGAGCTCCATTTTCAGCTTGATATGTTGATACATGAATACATTCCGTATTTCATGAACCTTTTACTGTGCCTGTTAAGGAAAGGTTGATATACATCCATAAAATTCAGATTTGCAGCCACTGTTATAATTCAAATGAATACATGTAAAAAATTATTTACATGTGAAAATACATCTCCTTTGCATTTCCTAAGTCTTAAAATCTCAAGCAAAGATTATCTGCCATTGGTTTCTTTAAATTATTTTTGCAGAGATCTTAATGTCCACCTTGAGCATTTTGGGTCACATGATCTCTTTATTGTACTTTCGTTATGCAAAGAACTAAAATGCTCTCCAACTAAAGGGAAATGTAAAAAAAACCCCATCTGAGTCTGGTAAGGGAGCTAAAGAGATTTGCAAATGAATTCATATGATTTTCATTCCACTGTCTGAAAATTCATCTGCATGCAGAAAGTTGAGCCCAAGGATGGTGAGCTTACTCCTAAAATGAGCTTCAAAGAACACAAACGTTCTCAGTCGAGATGTAAAAATGCCTACTGCAATGCTCAGCTCGTTCATACAAACAGAAACGTACCAATTATACGTGCTTAGTGCGATAAAAACAAGCAGAAACAAGGGAAGAGATATAAAAATGAAAAGATTTTTGGAACGGTTTCTTTTTATGTAACTTAGGCTTGGAGCTGTTGGTGATGGAAATGATAAGGTTGATTAGAGTGGGCAGGTTGTACTCAGTAATCTCACACTATGTATGAATTCTGCATTCTGCAAGACAGTGTGTTCTAAATGATATTGATCCTGGGATCATCAGAAAATCCACAAAGTAGTGAGTTGTGAGACTTGTGAGATAGCCAAGACAAAGACCAGATAAAGTGAAAAATGCAGCAACCGAAGGGTTTTTCATAGGAGAATGTGAAAACTTTCACTAGCTGAGCAGCTATGCCCCAGACCCACAGGAGCTAGATTAGCTGAAGTGGGTCAGAATGTGTTTCCTCAGGAGAATGTTACATCTACTGATAATTTTGGATATTAAATTATTTAAAGAGGCTTTGGTTTTCCACTGAAACCCAACCATTTCTGTGGGATTTACAGATGTCAAATATGTGTAAATATACTGTATTTTGACCAAAAAGCTTTTCAGGAGAGTGAAAACCAATAACAGGCTGGGGTTCCAGGCTTTAGTGTTCTTTAAACTGGACTGAAAACAATGTGGCTAATAAATTCCTTAATAAAATCAAATTTGGACACATTTATGAAGTATTAAAAGTGAATTAAGTCTAATTTAGCTTATTCACAATTAGAAACTCTAATTTTAACAAGCCTAGTCTGAACTGGAAGTGCTATGTTTACACATGCATGCACACACAACGTGCATGGCCCAGTTGTTTGTCCTCCTTTCCAGTTCTCAGAAGGTTACATTGAAATTCAGGTTAGGTTTTCTTTTGGCTAGAGGCAAGTACGGATTTATTGTCTCCAACTGAACAAGTTGTGGTTCACCCAGGGTGAGCCTGCTGGTTTATTAACATTGCAACATAGACGGGGCAGCCAAACTGGAACATGTTGTATTACAATATCCACCTCAATCTCTCCCACATATTCAAATACCAATCTCACATTTTTCTTTCACTTCTATTATTTTGCAATCCTTCTCCCCCACCCCTCCATGCTTTTAAAACTGTAATATTAGACAGCAGTGATATTCAGTGTGTTTGCTGGGGACTTGCAGGGTTGTTCTTGGAGCTGAGAGACAGTAAGGACATAGAAAGCAGGTCAGAGGACATGTTAAATGCAAATATCTCTCCCCTTGCAGAAACAATAGGCTGGATTCTATTTGACATGGATGAGTAGTGCACTCTTTCTGTTTCAGCCTCTGTCTTCCTTCCTCTGAATTTATTTCACAGCTGTCGAGGAGGGCTGAGGGAGCTCACTTCAGATATTAGTAGTCTGCAGTCGTGCCTTTTCGTGGCATTGTTCTAAAGCCACAGAGGCTTAGAGGACAAGATGGAAAAGCAGTCCTAGCTGATACAAGTTATGTGATGAGAGGAGAAGGAGGGTTCAATGAATGCCAGACGCACGTCACAGTGGAAAGAGGGGAACAGGATGCCATTTCATGCCTAGTGCTAGGAGGGTTTCAAGTGCTGTTGCATCTCCGGCTGCTTCTGTTAAACAATGACATGACATGATCCAAGATGGACTCGGATCCTACTGAAAGACATACCAAGAGGACAGTATCATCCGGATTTTAAATCGCTCCATGTCATAAGTCGCATCATTCAAAGAATGCGCCATGAAGTGGTAAAAACAATATAAAAGTTGCATTTATTTGAAATTCACTTAAAATAATACAAGACCATGAACAGAAATGTAATATGGTGAGTTATTCAGCTGCACACAGAGCAGCAACCTGAATACGTTATCCGCTACGTTAATGCAACACATTAAATACGGATTAAACACCAGGACCCGTGTATAAACAACCGCTACTTTTATGGTGGTTGTTTTTTTCCGTGCAGCAAACTAACACACTTATAAATGAACAGCTAGCTAAACCAAAAGAGACAGCAAACGTAACCTTTCTCACAGTTTTAATCAGCCATAAAACTAGTACAGTAGTGAATAAAGACACAACATAGCTTTCCTGTGACCAAGGAAAGGTTTTTGTCCACCGGGTCCATACAAACAAGAGGTACTGTAAGTGATTCGTCGGTGTACGGCGATGGATTTATGAATTAGTAGATGTCGGCAAAAAACTAAGTTGGCAAATGTTGGACAGATTTCAGATATCAGAGGACTCAGTAATTCAGATAATATTAGAAATGGATCAAACCCTAGAATAGTGTTGTTTTTCTCTCGCAGAGATGCGCAACTTCCATTATCCTCTGGGACCTAAAGATGGCGGCCGCAGGCAAATCGTGACGTTAGTGAAACCCATGGATAAGCTAGTTAGCCGTAAGCTAGCTCATCAAAGCGTTGCTGTTCCTCTACCTACGCCTCTCTTTCCACAGATAAACGATCTCATTCATCACTGGATCCACCGAGTTCTTCATCTGCGGTACAGGAGCAGCGTTTAGTTGTTACATGCCTGGAGCTCCCTCTGGTGGCTGCAGATGGTGATGCTTACCTCTCAGCTAACGTCCATCAGTATAAATTAACTTTTAAAAACTTAAAATTATACATAAATAAGTTGCACCTGACTGTAGCTCGCAGGACCCGCCAGACTATGGAAAGAAGTGCGACTTATAGTCTGGAAAATACAGTATTCTCCACAGAAAGTGTAAGTAGCCCATTAGGTTGTAAAACCGAAGGAAATCCTCGCATACGGCTGTACTGGCCTCTTTGAGCCAATTCACAGGTGTCGTTCTGGATCTTTAACTCCTGAATGGCACTTCAGTAAATCATTCTCGTTTTGTGTTTTAATTGTAATGCAAAAAAAGAAGTGCTGTTGAAATGATCATGCAGAAAAAATGTGAGAGGGGTCGACTAACGAGGAAATCAAACAGAGAGTGAAATTACCAACAAAACAAATGTTCATTTAGAGGAAACTCATGCTGCACCTGGTCAGTTGAATAGACTTCATTAAGGGAGGTAAACCTTTCATACCCTTCCTAGAAGGGAGGACAATCGGGTAATTAGGAGAGAGATTGTGTCCCTTGTGTCATAAAAGCTGAAGATTAATTTGGCTTCATCATCTTCCCATTTTTGGGATTCATCAGATATTTCAATGAAAAGGATCTGTTTGTAATTTAAAACACTCCAAGCTGTAAAATGTCCTTTCAAAGACTTATTAGTTAATCAGAGACACAATTCCTGTTCAGACCAGTATTAGTTCTCTTTATGTTCCTGCAGTCTGTCATCTACATCCTCGTAATATTCTGTGCTAATGTGTTGAAAATGTAATCTTCAGCTATTTCTCTGGCTATTTTCAGCCACCTGATACCACCTTAATCAGAGACATAAATGGCCAACTGATGGGCCGAAAGTATCGCCCAAACATTTCATGCCTGTCGTGCCTTGCACTGATACATGACCTCTGGATTATGAAGTCTTTCACAGTTTGAAAAAAAGCACACAGCAAAACAAGTAGTTGGTAATGATGGTGTCTAGTGAGGGCAATTCTCCCAGCACCCAGGGACTCTGCAGGGCCTCTAACCAGTGAGGGGCTGAGGTGAATGCATTAGAAGACAGAACGGAGAAAGAGAGCAGCACAAAAGATGTCTGTAATGCAATAAGAATGAATAAAGGGCTTTTTAATGAGGAGGCCTCGCTTCCTCTGACATTCCCTCTGCCAATCCAATTGTTCCATTATTCTGAGTGGGAAGTAAGAGCAGCAGGGCCTCAAAGCTGGGTTTACTGGAGACTTGGGTTAGCAGGGTCAAAGCACAATCAAATCATCTGTCAGAAGGACATTTTTCATGATTGTACATTATGCACCGGTCAGGCTAACGTCAGCCCTCCACTGCACTACTGAGCTATTTATGTTGCCATGATCACAGTGATGCTCTCAAGATTATTCTATAATCTTCATAATGTAGATCGCCGGATCCCAACCCGGGGTCCCCCAAAGAGCACAGGGGGTCCCAGAGGCTTTGAAGATTCAGAGCCTTTGTGATTAATGCCCACTCATTGTCCAGATTTTAAGAAAGAGACATGATTCTGTATGTTATTGATTTATCTTTCATAGAAGAACAGGACTCAGCCAGAATCCAGGATTTATGGTGAGAATCTCTCTAAGGAAAGCATGGCTTCAGCACAGGCTGGGGCAGGGGGTCCATGGCTTTTAGTGTTTACATGAAGGAAATAGACTGGGGCCGTTTCCTTCTGTAGATGATGGAATATTCAGTTTTACTTGGACTCTACTAATTCTGCCTCTTTAGGGTGCTCTTTTTAGAGCCATCCATCTTTACTGGTTCCCAGAAACACATTTAGCGGAGACATGTTTCCCAGCTTTTCCTTGTCCCTCCTGTCCCAGCTGCATTGAGATGTTTGTTAGGGCTTTGAACTGAGGGAGAAAGCAGTTCTCCTCCCAACCACTGGGTGACAGTGGCCACCGAGTCTATTTAACCCCTGAACTCAGGGGCGGCCATCTTACTTGTCCTCACAGTTGTTGAAGAGAACATGGAACATCAGTCATGGTCATCAGCTTCCAGATCCATCAGTGTGTCTGTGAGGGGAACATTTGTAGGACTATTATTATTATTGATACTGGAGATATTGGTCTTTATGGAGATCTTTATTGGAGCTTGCTAAAGCCAGTGATTCTCAACTTGGATCGGGTCTTATGGAATAAGGAGAACTTCTTGGGAATGTAGTTTGCTGGAGCTTGCTATATGGAAATAAAGAGTTTTTTATTTGATTCGATGATGTTTTGTAATGGTGAAAAAGTTTATTGTTCTACATTACAGTTTTATCTCATTCACTCACTGTGGAATTAAATAAGCATATCAAACTTCAGCTGCGGTGTTTGTGATGAAGTTATCTGTGCGTCTAGTAAATGTACGTCGCTTTGGATAAAAGCGTCTGCTAAATGACGGTAGTAGTAGTTGGAGGAGGGCTCTCTAACCACAGTGGAACAACTGTTGCCATCAAAACTAAGATGAGCTCATATTTTGCATGAAATGGTAGAAGTCTCACTTTTGCTACAGTAACTGGTTTGGTTTCTTGTAGAGTTTTGAGGTAAATATTGGTCTTTTTTTAGAATTGGTTTGAGGTGATAGAGATTATAAGTTTCTGTATTTATTGGAGTTTCTTGTTTTTCATTTTGAATTTTCATTGATTTTTTTTTTCCTAGAGAGCAATTACAGGCAGTACTTCACATTTCATTTGCCACAATTTCTGTTAAACTCCTACTTAGCCGATTATTTGTTGGTTTAAAGGCTATATCTTCATAGCAGAAAAGGTTTGCTAACAAGAAAACAACTGAAAGAACTCTTCTCAGAGAAGTCCACTTTGCTGCTGTTTTGTAATAAACGCATTCTTCGCAGGATTTTTTACCGTTTCTTTAGAAACAACCTGTGCTCGCAGAGGAGTAGAGCATTTCATTTTGGTGCTGGGGCTGCAGGGCATGGCCGCTCTTCAACTGGATTGGATTAAGATCAACAGTTGGCCAGCAGAGGCGAGCTGCATGAATCATTCTGTCACAGATCATCCTCCAGTGTAAACAGACTGCACGTGCACTTTGGTTTGATGTTTTTCATCTCTGAATCTCTGTTGCTTGTAGGGTGAAGGTAAATGGAAACAGGATGCTAAAGCACTAAGTGTCACCAGTTATCAGATGTTTGTTGCATGAATTTCAGCTTGGAGTTGTTCTGAGACCCACTCGGCCAGAATTCAGGCCAGCTGGCTCGGCCGTTTCTTTCTCACTTACTCTCAATGCACTTGAACTCTAACAGGGTGAGTCTGATTAAAAACGGTTTGAAGTCATTTTTTGGTGTGTAAATCAAGCGTCTGTGAGATTAAAGTAAGTTACCAGGTAGTTTTTCTGTTTCTAGGAGAATTGAAGTTACACAAATGGTTATTTAAATGATAGTTTACCTTGTGTACATTGATGGAATCAATATTATTATTTATTGCTGTATTTATTGTTGTTCGCCTCTATGTAGAGGTCCATTTGGTGAGTCTTTCCACGTTTAATTCTTGCATATAGAGTGTAAGACGAAATCCAAGGTTTCTTTTTTCAGCTTGAAGCTAATGAGGCTTCAACATTGCATTTCTCATGCAACTCAAGCGGTTATCTCTGTCCTGCAGTCACATGTGAATTACCGTAGGAAACCCTATCCCAGGAAACATAAGGAGGGGATTAAAAGCCAATAACTCTGTTCGAACAGCTGATGCCTCAAACTACTTTCCACTTAATTGACATTCCCAAGCCAGCCACTTCACCAAATGTGTAACTGCTTCTAAAGCCTATGTCACAGTGCGACTTTTCTTCCCCATTGTTTTCAGCTGGAGTCAGATCACATGACTGACTCTGTGCACGTAGAGAAATCCAGCTGGTATGACCCTGTGAGGAAGACTGACATAGTTGCAGAAGTGCTAGGACTTTCACTAAGCGCACAGGCGTTTGTGGAAACAAAAAGTTTCAACTCTTCAGTTAGTTTAGTTTCCTTTTTGATTTGAATAGTTTTGTGTTATTTGTTGAGTTACTGTACTTTCAGATTGTCCTTTAGGGCGGCTGACTTTCATTTGAGATATTTTTCTGTTCAGACACAGAAGTGAGAAACGTCAGATTACCAGTGTTAGACACAACCAGAGACCTGGACACGATGTGATCCACATCAGCACAGTAGGTGAAGTAGGCACAGCTCTGCAGTGAAGACTGTCGGGATATCATCGAGTCCAGGGTTATGATTATCCAACAGATTCTCCAATTGATGAGGTCATTCCTGCTGTTTTATTGACTCACAGTTCTGTCCTGGAACCCCCCCCCCCACAATTATCATGTAGGATATAGGCCTAGGTTTTTACACCTCTGAGCAGATTTCATAACCAAGTTTACGGTTCAACATGCCACATAAATATGGAGGATAGAGTTGTTTGGATGGAACAGCTAAGTTCTAATCTTTAGCCAGGCGAGATTACAGCACAGTCCACATCAGTACCAAAACAACAGTTCAATAAACTTTTGGAAAACTAGAAAACAATCATGCTTTGAGCTAAATACCTTCTTTATACAATGAGACAGCCATTGCCATTGAAGCCATTTTACAGGTTGCCATGGTAACGTATGAGCAGAGTGTGCTGGGATGTTTGGATTTAGGATCAAGACTACAGAACATGGCTGCTGCACCTTTTGTTACCCTCCATATGTAGGTTCTGCCATGGCCAACAGCTGCATCTCATGCCTGTGTGCACGCACCATGTGCACACACAGCACATGCACACGCAGCACATGCACCACATGCACACGCAGCACATGGGTGTGTTTCCTGGGGGACAGTCCCGATCATCGTACGGTCTTTAGGCTTCATTGTGTGGTTATGCTGTTGTGAAAAGTGTG
The DNA here is from genome assembly GCA_036024015.1 of Craterocephalus amniculus. NCBI lineage: Eukaryota > Metazoa > Chordata > Actinopteri > Atheriniformes > Atherinidae > Craterocephalus > Craterocephalus amniculus. The sequence goes on from JAVQJG010208191.1 coordinate 10,984, forward strand.
GCTGATGTTGTTGAGATGAAGATCAAACTGTGGTTGATTCTTATATTTTTTCCATTTCCTAGCAAGCTCGTTTCCTCCAGTTTGAACTTCCCTACCTGCCCATGGTCACACAAAGTCCAGGCATCCTACAGTTTGAAAGTACTGATTGTAGAAACAGCAGAACTGGTCAGTAGATGTCGATGAGACCATGTCCCCAGCCTTTTTATGGCGATGAGCTGGTGAATCAGGACTGGAGCCACAGTGCTGCAGGTTTCAGAGCTGTCTCTGTTTCAGATGAAGGGATCCCTACGCAGAGCTGTTGGATCTGTTTAATTTGAATCAGGTGTGTTGGAGCAGGGCAGCATCTAAAACCTGCAGGAACAAACTCGCCTCCCCCCGGACTCTGCAGTTTGCTCAGACCGGGTTGTAGTCTCCATGCATTCTTACGAAGCACAAATGTGCAAGTATATCATCTGCTTAAGCCCGGCTGATTATTGGCTTCAGTGTATCAGCAGCTTGGATTAGCCACTCAAACAAACATCTGTTTGGCTATGAAATGTGGGTGGGCAGATAAAATGGGTACAAAGTCAGATAATTGTGTAGATAAACACAGACTCTGTCTCTGTTACTTTAAACAGGACTGGATTGGATTTTGGAGATAAAATGAGTTTGTGTCCTTGAAAAACTGATGACAGTACTGTGAAAGGAATCTATTCATTGTATGAGGGGATTTATTGCATTTCTGGTAAGTGAATTTTGGCTTACAACCTGAATAAATGAATCTCTGTGGGGAAAACTGTGGTATCTGATTTACAGTAGTTAGCTGGAAAGGCAATATTTTGTTTATCATTGCTTCCCATGTGAGGTATCGTAAGTAATGGCTCCCAGCGGACACGCTTCCTCTCATAAACACAGCAAATAAACAGCCAGAAAAAGATTCCCTCTTTTACTTGCGAAGCCTTCCTTTGTTTTGTAGCTGTCGTTTTTACACATGCTTCACTACCGGGCTTTTTTTCTTTACAGCTGAATTTTGTATGTGGTTAAATATTCTTCTTGAGCTCCACAAAGGTCAGTGGCCTCTCTGATGCTTTTTGACAGCAGCATTCACAAATAACCCCAATGGTGCCTGTCTAAAGCAAGCACTCATGACAGTTCCTTTAAGCAATGCCGATGGACTGTCTGGAAAGGCAGAATGCATGGAGAATATCATTCCTGCTGTAGGTGATTAAGTAGTTTCAGGTGACATTTTTATCCAAATTTGCTTTAAAACACTTAAATACAAAGTCACGTACTGAAAGCACGGCCGTGATCTCCATTAAAAATGGGGAAAATGCTGATAAAACAGAAGATGTCACTTTTTATTTCCTTTTATGAACGTTGCTGTTGTAGCTTTGTGTGCAGTTTAAGGGGATGATTTGAAATGTTAAGGTTTTTGTCCTGACCATGCAAAGCTAAAGAGGCTGTAGTCCACATTAGACATTTTCCTCTTCCTGGCAGGCGCCTCCAGGTTCATTGCCAATTTTTTGCGTTCACATTCTTTGTCATTTACTTGGAAAAGAAAATCTTAATTTGATCAAAGGAGACAAAGGCCAGTGGAGACACTTCTCAACAAAGAGTTTCCACCACAACACTTTGCTTGCTGTCAGACCTGAAGAACGTTTGAATCGATAATCTGAAACATCCATGTTTTGAACAGAGCTCATATTTTGGATTTGTGGCCCGCTTTGGCCCGTGGCCATGCTTTGTGGCCTGCTTTCAGCAGTGTGACAGAAACAAAGTGGACTTCTACTGGGCTTATCCTTTTCCAGAGATGGATGCACGGCTCGATGGATTCCGGCTCGGCCATTTGTCATCCTCCTGTTGGTAGATGTTGCAATAGATGTTGCTACCAAGGTTATTGTTTAAGCTCTGGCGTCTCCACGCTTACATCCTGCTAAATAAAAGCATGTTCCAGCGTTACTGTAGACCTTTGTGAAGCAAACAGACATGGAAGAACCCATCAGATTATTGCAGTGAACACCAATGCAGTCCCAGCTTTCTGGAACTTTGTATTCGTGGTGTTTTACGCGGGATGGTCGTGTCTTGTAAGATGCATCTTACTTTTGTTCTTGGCTTGAAGTTGCTGCTTGGAAAAACAACAATCATCTTTTTATCTTTTTTCCAGCGCTGTCCTTCTCTCTGATACGCTCTAATTGGCAGCCTCCCTCTCTTCCCTTTGACAAACGCTCTTTGGGAATGAGTTGCATATGTAAATGTTGCATGTACTTTCTGGGAATTCTGCAGAGCCTCTGCATCATATCCCTCTCCTCTATGACAAGTATGAAGAAAAACAATGCAATTTGAATATGACAAATCCTCATTCTTTGGGGGAAGCTACATCTAAGAGCCTGAGTCTGCATTTATCCTCCTCCTTCTCCGACTGGGATCGCTTCTTCCTCTCTGTCTTTGTTCTTACCTTCAGCCTCCAACTTTGTTCTGTTCTTTTGGCTGTTTTTTTTATTTTCTCTCTCTCCCACTTGGTTTTGTTGTCCCTCATTTCCTCTCTCCGGGGGAGTTTGGGATCAGAGAGACGTTTTTGATGCCAGGCTGCTACAACATTTCATGTTAATAAAAAAGGATAGTTGGAGACACAGGGAGCGGCACAGAGTGTTTTTTCGGCTGGTTTTCCATGCCTCGTTTGTTTGTGGTGGGAAGGAGTCCACACGGGTTATAACACAGTTCCATCATCATCAGAGGCAGCAGCTTGTGCTTGGACTCGTGCTTGTGTTTGAGCTGCTGTGGATGTATTTGGGAACTTTGCAATGACCCTCTGGTACATGTAGGTACATGAGAATAATGAAAATGATACAGAACTGGAATTGGATATTAAGTGAACTCGCCTTCAGCAGCGTTTTCTGAGAAGTAATGAGCAACTACCTGCAAAATTGTGTCCGTTATAAAGGGTAAAGTGATGGGAAAACGTGTGGGAAATTCAGAAGAGTGGCCCTGCTGGGATTTCCTCAGCACAGCGACTTCCTGTTGATCAGAGCGAGTCAACATCTCACAAGTCCTCCAAAGGTGGATTCCTTCATCCCTATCATCACGGACAAATATAAGAATGATTTTAAAAAGTTGCATGTTATCATACATGTCCTTTTAAGTTTATCGTGTTTTATGTATGGCTATGGTTATTGTCATGACAAAAGGACAAGAGAAGGAGCGCGCTCAGAACCACCAGAGTTAACTTAAAGCAGAATGAAGGTTTACATGTTAGAGGAATTATTTCATTCTGAATTAAACGTGGAATAAACCAGATGCTTCCTTCAGGATCAAGTTTCATTCACAGTCATCATTTTTAATCAGAATTAAACATTTCTGTAATCATTTTTCATCTCTTTAAACCAGAATTTGCTTGAAAACCAGATCAAAGAGGAATGTAAACTCATGGAAACATGGCCATTATGTCACTTCCTGTTATGATAATTAGAGTTTCTTTTGTTTCACCTGGTCTGTTTGTCGTAGTCACCTGTTCTGCTCTCGGTCCCTCAGTATCAGGACTGTTCATTTCCACATCCTCACCTCTCCTGTCCTGGCTTGTTGTGACATCCTGCCTTTGCTTTGTCACTTTGTCCAGCCTCTTCTGGCTTTTTTAATTTAGTTTTGGTTGAAGTTCTTTGTTATCCTGCCAACGCAGCAGCTTTAGTTATTTTCTATGTCTGCCTCTCGCCTCATAGGCGTGTGTTTGGGGTCCATCCTCCCCGTCTCTGACAGGAAACATGACAGCATGGTTGGAAACGGCTCAAAACATCCATTTAAGCTTTTTAATCTGGGCTTAGCTGCAATACAGAAACTCCCAGCTTACCTCTGTTAGATCTCAAACTTCGTCAAGTTCAACGTTAGATTGTGAGTTGGGAAAGCTTCCGCGGTAAAGTTGCATGTCCTAAAAACCCCAATGCTTCGTCTGCACAGGGGCAAATCAGTCCACACTCAGCAAGCAGCAAGAATCCATTCAGTTTTTCCAACTGTCTGGTTCAGAAAGCAACACACGGTAGGAAAAGACTTTATTGTGAATGACAGCTGAATCGTTCAGCTCGTGTTTAGGTTCATGGCTGTGTCTAAAAACAGCAAAGTTCCTGTAAAGTGCAGCTAACAGGACGGAGCTGGATGAGTTCTGTGTGCAGTGAATGGGTGTGTCAGACCCCGGATGAGCCAGTGGCTGTCCCAGTGGGCCGGCCTATCCGTTTACCAGGGTCAGGTTAATCCTCGCCATATTGCACGCTGGTTTGGAAAGCGTGCAGTCTCACGGGCACGCTGCAGCACACAGTGCATCATGTGCAGCTCTGCTCTCAGATGCATTTCTGTGTAATTTAACAGATTCACTTACAGTCTGCAGTCTGTAATGAACTGATCCCAGCGGGGTCAAGTGAACACATCAGCGGTGGTGGGCAGCACATGTGGAGCAGATGCTGTATCGATGGCAGCAGTGAGTGTGCCGAGACCTACAGCCTATGACCTGCTGACCCCATCCCTCCCCCCCACCCCGCCCGCTGCCATCTTGGTCCAAAGTATTATCTCATGATGGATGACAGTTCCATGCATGGTACACAGTCACACCGGGTATCCAGCAACAACATCAAAACACTGAGACCCAGTCAAGAGGAAGGGCCTGCAGAATATTGTTATTGAGACAGTGTGTTCAGCTACTGAAGGTATTGTCATGGCAACCAGCAGATCTGTTGATATTTATTTCCACCGCTGTGCGTACGTGTGCACGGTGAGCCTGATGTCTAATTATTAGAGCTGCTGACCTTAAGGCTCGGCATCCAAACTGATGGCACATGGGCTGATAACAATGCCGCTTGGCTTGTTTTCTTCAGGCTGTCTAGAATATTTACATCATTCTGACTTTATTTAGATCATACATTCTTAAAAATAAGATATCAAAGGAGAAAAGATGCTCCTTGTTTACTGCCTGAAGCAGAAATCTTAAAAGCGGAGTTGTTAAAAAGCATACCGGGGGAGAGTTTGATGTCTTACATAAATTAGCATTTTCAGCAGTTTGCACTTTATCTTAAAGAGAGACATTAATTCAGAAAGCATTGCCAGACAGATCTCTTTTGTTTAAGGTTTAATTTGCTGTTTACGTCTGAAGCAATTAGTGATCGCCCACAGAAATATACTTTAATCTGAGAGGACGGCATTGAAGCAAAGCATGAGGGCTCGCTTTAGGTTTGGGAACTAAACATTTGACTCTTTGTGTGCAGAAAGCTTAGAACTGATCAGATGGGAAATTTAAACTTTTACCTGCTTGTTTATGTCTTTTAAAGTCTGTTCACATCTAAAAAGTGTCATTAATACCTCCTAGGTGAATTTTTCTTGACATCAAGAGGAGAAGCACCCATCTACTTTTTTGTGGGATCTAATTGGCCGATATATTTTCCACAGCTAACTCGGTATACATGAGCATTGTTGTGATCATGCTCATTTTTACTGCTGTAAGCATTATGTAGGGTTTCATAAGGCGGTAGTAAACCACACATGATCCAGTTTCCACGTTTGACCTGTGAATCAGTGCGCTTGCTAGCTGTGATGGATGCCGGTAGAACGTGTTGGCTTGGTCTGAGCAGCGAGGGGGATTTCTGTTCTGCTTCTTTATTGTGTTGGACGAGTGCTTCATGAGTTTCATCTTTTGCTGCACCACCAGAGCAGCTTCAGCCGGGAAGCTGTTGATGGGAACTAATCACAGACCGTGCCAAAGGTGATTTTATCAGAACGCTGCATATGATGAAGTCTTAACTCCTGTTATTTCAGTCTCCGTTTCTCCTTCTCTGCTGATAACTGAATAAGTAAATGAAAGGCTTTTTAAGGTTTCCAGTTCAAATACAGGACATGAAACTGGAGACTGTATCACCAGTCCCAGTTGGGACTGAGGAATTAATAAAAACACCAGAAATTTAATAGTGTTCCCCAAAGAAAAAGATTCATTTTGTACCTCAGTTTGAAATTTAGATTTTACCTTAAAGAAATGTTGTTTAAAGATACAGTTTAAGATACTTTAGAGGAAAAATCTTTTCTTGTTTTGACAAGCAGCCGCTGGATTTTCTGAAAAGAAACCAAAGACTGTTTCTTTTTAAGATCTTAGGAGTGTATTATCTTTGCAGCTTCGGCGGTTGGACAGCTGAGATTAAAGCATAAATAACCATACATCACACCTATTTTATAAATCCTTCACCCCTTTAATTGATAACCCTTCTGGCATGCGTTAAACCGAGTCTAGACTCCCTACAGCTTTGATAATTACCATATCAAAGTAAGGTTTTTATAAATAATTGGTAGCCGTGGTTCTTTGGAAAAGTCTTACTTAAGATCAAAGTTTAATGTCTGTTTTATAAATGAGGCACCTGGTCAAAACATAGAGTGCAGAAAACGTGAAAGCTCACATCAAAAGTATGAAGATTATCGAAATGAAAGCATCCCTTGACGGTATCGGGTGGTGTGATGTAAATTTTAGGAGAACACCGGTGGGTTGCACAGAGCGATGGCTGTGTGACACTCGACCCAAACTGTTTACACTCACGGCTCCTGCAGCCTTGAAACCATGAAGTTTTCCTTCATTTCTAGGCTCAACTAACAGGAAACTCTTTATCTTCTATTTAACAAACCACTGTCTGAGGTTAAGTGAAGTCTTCCATCTAATCACATAGAAGGATTTTCTTCTCTTAGCAGTGGCGCTGATGTTTTATACATGTTTACTGACAGTAACACATCTTTTAGGTTTTGTATTGTGACAAACCGTTCCTGCGGCGGGTTGCCGGTGTGGCCCAGCAGCGGTCCGCCAGCTCGGCGTGCTGCAGCACCCAGCAGCTTCGGCTGAACATGCACAGATAATGCAGGATAATGCAGGACTGCTGCGCTCCTCACACAGGAAGATAAAACCACATCTCTGACTTTAAAGTTTGAATATTTTTACCAAGGAGACGGAATCTCACACAAACCCGTTTGAAGCTCTTTTGTCCCCCATGAAGTTAATGAAAGCCCCTTTGGGGTAACTGGCTTCTTGTTAAGCTGTGTGCTGACTGCTGACAGCTACACGAGGCCAATGTGCCCATTGTCGTGTTGAAGTAATTCATTTTTAATCAGCTAACCACTTCTACATCTGCCGCGCGGTTCGTCAAGAAGAAAATGTGGTGGTGGTGCAGCTAGGAAGCATGATGGACCTGTGGTGTGTTCCTGAGCCCACACAGCCCTGTGACCCCTCCCTGAGGGAGAATCAGGGCAGGGAAAAAATCACGCTACGCTGGTGCAACGTGTCGGTGGGTCTGAACCCAGCAGAGTAATTATTTACAGCAGGTTCTGTCAGGTAAACATGGACTAGTTGTTATAGCCAATTGAACAATTAAATGTGCAGTCGCTTTGCTCTGAGAGGGCAGAGTCTAACCTTTGCAGAAGGGCACAGCATGGCAAGTTAGTTTTTGCTTCATTTCACCTGAAATCTGCACCAAGCCCTGACATTTCTACCGGTGACATGGGAAATCAAGCAGTTGACCTGTGAACAAAGACATTGTCCAACTGTAGTACAGTAGGCAGACCTGTGACCCTCCATCAGTCAGCAGGGAGGTCCTCTGGTTCTGCTGCTCTTTGGTGGTACTGTGAGGTAGCCATGCTCTGCTCAGATTGCATTTTGCTTTCTGATTAATTGTCCTGGGAAATGAGAGGCATCAGCAGCTCTGAGGTGGAACAAGCCATTAAAAAAAGAAATACCATAAAAGCAGAAGCAGAAGTTGATGATCTTATAATTGAGATGTTCCCATATGCGCTCAGTTTGGGCTGTTATTGGGGTTTAATGGACGAACATTGATGTCAGAGGCTGGGCTGCACAAAATGGCTCATAAGCTATCGACAGGCTTTCCAGTGGTCAGATCAATGAGGGGCGAGTCTGCACGAGCTCTGCACCTGTACGCGCCTCACAACTGGCCAACTTTATCTGCCCCGCAGCAGCAAGCCAAGTTTATTTGTATACACATTTTCAGGTTTGAGACTATTCTTTATATAAAACATTAAATGCATAAATGCAAGAATGAATTAAAATAAAATCATTTAAACACAAAATTATTAAAAAGATGAGAAGAAAGAAGTAAAAAGATGGCGTGCAGATTTCAGTCAGACACATGAGATTGGATGTCAGAGCTGAGAAGCCTCCTCTCACACACACCCATCAATCCATTCACCTGCACAGCAGCGTGTGTGTGAGACCCTGAAACCTGCTCAGATTGTTTCTGACATCTCTCAGATTCTCGGCTCCTTCTTAAAACCGTCCTCGTCACAGCTTGAAGAGATCCCTGCTCATTTTCCACCGTAATACTTTCAGGAAGGATGTCATTTACAAAAAGCTGATCATTCCTCTCAGGGAAAGCAGAAGAACTGAAATCAGGAAAAAAGCACACAGAAGTGAAAACACATTTACATGAAGAGCTCTCTGCTTTTTCCATCATACTATGTCAGATTTTTATCAGACGACCCTGAACCTGACTGTTGTCACCATCGGCGAGCGTGCATGTTGCCAAACGTGCACATCACACGTTGATGTTCACTGCAGCGCTGCTCTCCTCCAAAGAGCTGCCTTTGAATTCTCCTACCACTGCACCCATCAGTCATTCCATGAAACATTAAAACAAGGCTGACTTACTGACCAATCACATTCCAGGCTGTAGGTTAGACTGTTTTTACCTTTCACCCGTTTCCAAACAGAATGAGGAAAATGGTTTGCAAAGTCAGAGTTCCACCATAGACTTTAGAGTCACCTCTTCCCTCCTGTGTGTGGAAAGAAATGTAATTGAAACTTTGTCTGTGTGGACACATCCATCTCTGAGCTCCTGTCCTGACTCAGATGCATGTCATCAAATGCCGGTTTGCACCAAGCGGACAAACACGATGCGGTGGCAGGATGGGCCGCAGGCTACATGTGTGCGCATGTGAAACCTGAATCAGCTTCAGACTGCGGTGACATTGTGCACACATACCTCAGACCATGCATGATTTTTCAGAGCAAGTTGAGCCTGATTCCATGAAAGCTTAATAAATAAGCTGCTGTACAATAGTTTTTAATGCTGCGCCTAATAAATCCTGCTGCAAACAGCATGGAATTTATTAATTGAGGGAGTGACTTCATCCATTTATGGCTACAGATGGAAAAGCAAACAGTCACGTGGTCCGTTTATTTATAAATGTCAGTGTGCAGACACAAAAATGCACCAAAAGAACGTTTGCACATTTTCTAACTTTTAGTAAAGTGTCAGAAAAATAACTGTTATGTGTATGTTCAGTTTTATTCATGAATCTACGGTGAACGTGACACCTGTGGTCCCAGGATTACGTGTGGAACACGGTCACTCTGAACCCAGGCTCCGTCTGGCAGACTCAGACTCAAGCAAAGGATGAGATCATGAGTCTCAGATTCATCATAACTGCACCGCTGTGTCTCAGTCCTGTAAGATAAGCTTTCAGTTTTCCCTGCAAACACACGGCTCTGTGCGGGATGAAAGTTAAAGACAAAGATTCAACATGTTTTAATTGGAAGGGGTTTTTGATGGTGAGATGCGGGGAGAAGCCAGCCAGCGGATTTAGCTTCATTTCTGCTTTTTCTTGTGAAATTTAAGATTTGAACAAAATGATGGTATTTTATTCATTGGTCTTTCATCTAATGTTTGACACCCAGATATGGAGAAACCAAAGTAGTCAGAACAATCATTTTGTGTGTAATTTGTCTCCATGACGAAGAACAACAAACCATAAATTGTCACATTTGTAGCTTTTGGCTGCTGTCAGCGTAATAATGCCATTTCAGACTTTTCTTCCTGCTCTGAAACTCACATCTGTCCTTCCAGTGGCTTCACTCTAATTATGTCAAATCTTTTGAATATATATTTTATATTCAGCTGGTTCTTAGCCTTCTGGAGCATCAGCTGCAAGTCGCCTTCAGCCTTCAACACAGAGGGACGCATGGTTAAAGCATTTTTAAACCTAATTTGAAAAACGTCAATTTGCTTCACTTCAGAGATGCAGAACTGTCTCACTGAGAAATATTTGAGCTCTTCTAGTAATTTCAGACTAAATCAGGATATGTGCACCCATCAGCCATGACAGCATGGCCCCCGCAGAAACTGCAAGGACCCCAATATACAGAATCTCCTCAAATCTGATGACAGACCATCCACCAAGATCCCACTTCAAAGGAATGAAAGCTTTGAAACCTGCCGGACTCTCCTGCAGACACACGTTATGGCTGATTGTTCTTCTACGGTTTGATTGCAGCTATTCACACAAATAGATTGTCTTCACTTTGTTCATTCCTCATTGTAACGGCTGCGCGGCCCTCCGACTGACTGAAGACTTTAGATATGGAGGGGAATCTGCAGGGGTCTGAAGGGCTCCGTTTGAACTGGAGGACAAATCAACGTCATTCAACAACAAAGTAGCCAGTAATGGCAGCAGCAGCGTGAAGCTCATGGATGAGGCCACCGCGTTCTGAGCAGGTTCCAGTCCTGGCCCCCGGCCCCGACCCCGACCCCGGACACCCTGACCCCCTCTCCTGCCCAGCTACTGTCAGATAATTTCATCTCAGATCTGCTGTCACATGAGGAGGTGGTACTTACCGAACCGCTGAAATGGAACGGCGCCCCGTCCAGGCAGAAAGTTTCCACTCAGCCCTGTCAGCGGATGTGAAGGATGCTGCGGAGACGTGGATGTGAGCCTGTGTTTGAAGCAGTGATGTATGAGGATTATGTGCAGACAGCCTGATCCATTTTACAGTGTTAGTTGTGCTTAGATTTAAAAGATGATTTTACTTTTTAATCATCTGTTGCTGCTCCTGACTGCACAGCACCTCTACTCAGTACAGACAGTATAACCTCAATAAAACAGTATGATATAGTAGTACTAGTGTCTCTAGCTATCCTCAATACTAATATACTCAGAGCTATAGTTTTTACTACAAAACCAAGTCAAAAGCTGCATCTCTAGAGGTTACATCTCATGTTTGTGTGTTTTGGTTCATAACTGAACGTACAGTATGTCCTTGCTAGAAAAGAGAGCCATTTGTTCTTTTTTTAAAGTAATAATTCTCTTTCTCATGTAAAAAACTATATTTCTGCATGAACACTGAACAGAATCTGAAATCTAAAGGATTAAATTCCAATATTGATCATAAAAATGGGGCTGCACGGTGGTGTAGTGGTTAGCACTGCGGCCTCACAGTGAGAAGGCTGCAGGTTCAAATCCCAAGTTGGTCAGGAGCCAGAGGGGGCGTCTGATTCTGGCTGAGGAGGGCTTTGACACTGTGGCCTTCCTGTGTGGAGTTTGCATGTTCTCCCCGTGTATGC
>JAVQJG010208199.1:0-41140 GCA_036024015.1 Craterocephalus amniculus
AAGCACCATAGCCAATCAGACCCTGCTGATGTTTTTATTGTTTATTTCCAGTGTGGACCTATTGAGTTTGTGTCGCGCTACTTTGTGAGTTGTTTTGTTTTTGTTTCTGTCCGCGAATCGATGCGTGGTATTGCATGACGCCAGCAGCTCCGCCCAAACCGTACCGTTCCATTTTCGATGGACCCACAACTGAAGGGGGCCCTAAAATGGTCCGGTACAGGTCGGTTTAATGGGACGGTTCCACAATGGAAACGCTCAAAATAGCGACCCGACCCGTACCGACCCGTACCGACCCGCTCAGTGGAAACGGGGCATTAGTGTTTCTCCATTTCCCAGAGAACTAGAATAAAAAACAGACCAGCTTTAGATAACTTGATGCTACTTTCTCCTTTCAAGTGAGCCGCGATGTCATAGCAGCTGTCACAGCCCCGGTTCTTCATACCTAATGATGTAGTGGCACTTTAAACAGAGGCTAGCCTGCGGGCTCATCATCAGATGACTTAGTCTGTCCATACCCTTTCAATCGCTGTCCTCATGTGACAGATGAACTTGTTTTGCACCAGCTCACTGAGTGCGCGTTACGAGCTCTCGCCATAAAGATTTATGTTGACCTCACAAGGGGAAGCAATTCCACAAATTAAAGTCATATGACGTGCGTTTAGCTGGGTTTTTAATCCAGTTTTGGATATGATAATTCCTCCCCTGGCAGTTTTATGTCTATCATCTTTGCTGCTAGTGGATAGCGGCACTCGGAATACTCCGAGGTCTATGTATAGAAAGGATAAACCTCGTAATGTGTCCCTTCACCTAGATATCAGCTATCCCAGCTGTGTGTGCTGATCCTCTGAACAGCAGGTCCATTTTATTGTCAGTTAGACGTGACCCAACCTCCGCGCATACGTCCTGTCTGTGCAAACACATCACGTACAGTAGCGCTGCATGTGGAATTCCCATGGTTTACAGGCAGAAGCATGAGATGAATCTTTCATTTTCTGCTCTGTTATGACTGGAAAGTTTGTCCTCTCGAATCCAGAAGAACATTTATAGAGGTTTGGGTTTTACTGGTTCATAGTGAGCAAATTTTACTTAAAAGTTATGATTGGTTTATGCTTGCGGCGACTGTAATGGCCTTCAAACTGGTGTTATTACAACGATCGGTTTTCTGAATCTTTGCCAGCTGGTTTATAACTCAATCCCGATTTGCACTCTGAGAGTTTCCCTACGGGGGGAAATATAACATTATTAATACATGATTTACTGTCAGTAGCTGGCATGAAGTTAATCTACACTGTGGCAAAGTCATTTTCTGTTCACCTGCCCAGTTTCAAACATTGTTTTAAATGGGTGTCATTCATTGCAGAGCGGCTGGCTCCAGGCTCGCGCTGTTACCGTGCCTGCTGCACATTCAGAGGTCAGACTAAACATTAGTACCACATTTCAGGTTTCCCCATGTCCACAATGCTTTTTCCATTGTGGTGTAGCTCAGTCTATTCATCAGTGAAGCTCCCCGTATTCCCCAAGGAAATTTGGGGAAATGACGGCTATCGGCATCTCCCTGATCTTGTGTTTCCGAAATCTGCAGCAGATTCTCCCTCTTTCCCCCCCGCCTCTGTCAACTCTCTCAGCCTGTGGAAGAGCATACACACATTCTCAGCGAGACTCCACAGAGTGGGAGTGAGTGTAGGAGGAGGTGAGACTGCTGGTGCCAAACACTGTGGGTGAATGAATCTGAGGGAAATAATGGGAGAGGGAACAGTCATGTCCCTCGAGAATGGAGGATGGAGTTTTTTTCTCTTCCTTCTTCGAAAGGAGAGAAAGAGGAAGGGTGAAAGGATACAAAAACTGAGAAGGATGAGGAGGGGCAAATTACCTCGCTCCAGGCGGACCGCAGAAGTGCTGACAGGGTTGAAACGGTCCCCATGGCAACAGCGGAACGCTTGAATTCGAGGTCTGGAGGCCCGCTTGAGTTTACGTAGAGGGGGTGCTTTGCAGGTATGCGTGTTGTAACAACAGCAGACGAGGGAGAGCCGTACGGATGGAGGGGAAGAATAAAGCAAGGTAGTTGTGGTAAGACTTGCTGGATGCATGCATGGGAAACGGAGAGCCTCGGGGAGTACAGAGGGAATTTCAAACATCACCACATTCATTAAGCCCCATGCACAGCAGATTAAAGTTTGTTTTTAGAGCCTTTTATAATAATAATAATAATAATAAACGTTATTTATATAGCACTTTTAAAAAAGAAATTTTTTTGCAATAATTTCTTTTATTCATTATTGTTAATGAAAACTTCTCTCAGTTTTTAATTATTCAAATTATTAGTCAGATTAGTATGTCCTCTGCTGATTTAGTAGTTGATCAACGCAACATTGGAGATTTTATTTATTTTTTTAATAAAGGAAACTTAAGTAGTCTTAACCTTGCAAATCTGATAAATCAAAAAAATGATTGGCAGCTAAGGAAAATAATATAAAACACTGTCTGGGAAAGCAACCAGACCAGAGTCCTTGTCGGTGGGGTTAGAGAAAGAGACAGAAATGTGGACTAGATCAGTGTTTTTCCAGAAAAAAACCCCCCAAAGAACCCCTTTAAAAGCGTGTATATATCTGTGCCCAGTGTGCAAAGCCTCCCAGTTAAAGTTTGTATTCATGCAACTTTGTTGTTTGCAGCTGATTTACGATGAAAAAACAAGTCAAAGCTGCTGGCACACATACTGGTTCATGCACACTCAGTGGGCAGAAGTCAGACACCCTGTCATTTGTGCAGTGGTGAGAACATGTCAATTAGTGCTGGAGGTGGCAATCACAGCCCTGAGTCAAGCAGACGGGGAGGAATGATGGAAGATTTTAACTCCTCAAACGTCAGATCACACCGCTCATGCATTATAATATAAGAATTTAGGAATCTGAATAGAATTAACCAGCATATGAAGCCAAAACCATTCTGTCCATAATAGATGGAAAATGATTGTGGTTGTTGCCTCTATTCTGTTGCCCCACAAGTGTGTTAAGCTGTGAAGTTAGTTTAAAGATCTCCCGATTGTTTTGCTTGTGTCAATGTGACTATTTTTATAAACTAAAACATCTGTTAGGGGGTAATGGATTCCTGTTTATTGTGTCAGTGTGGCTTCCAGCTTCTCTGTGTGTGGCTCTGAGAGCAGCTCGCAGTTTATTCCCACATGGACCCCATAGGCTACACAGAAACACACAAAGGAGTCAGAGGTCGGGGTCGGAGGTGAGCAGTGTGTGGGTCTCCGATGAAAGAACAAAGGATGGGGAATCCTTGCTGCTGAAAACGGCTCTCCCCGTCCCCGCTTCCACTCCGGCTTAGCTCAGCATGTCTGACACAGAGTAGCTGGAGACAGAAAGGGCCCGGCAGGCATTCTTCAGCCTCGGGTTGGGGCTGCTAACGGGGGGGTTGATTGACACGCTTAAAGGAGGAAAAAACTCTGCTCAGTCCAGATGAGTGAAGCACGTCGGTGGATATGTGTGTATTATTACCAATGCCATGTGTTGGCAGCTTGAGTCACACACCAGTATTACGTAATTCCGGCCTGCTGCAGCAGTTGATGTATTGACTGTGACATTGTCACATGCAGGCCGTGTGGAGCCATGGAAAGCTCTGATGGCAGCTCTGAAGGTGCGAGGTCTGAGCGCGGGTTCATATTTGTTTCAATGTCAAAAAAACGTGCACGGATTGTGTAGCGCAGCAGCAAACACACTTGTTCTGCTGATGTTTCTTACTTAGAAACATTAGGGACGTATTTTGATTGATGTGAATGAAAAATGAAATAAACGATAACAGGATTTGTTCATTGATCTCACTGGAAATGTTTTTTTTTTAAATGTATTGTTTTAACTGAAGACCATGATGTCTCTGCAATATGATGGCAGTGCATTTTGTGTTTGTATCGACGGGTGCTGGTACGAGCAAAGCCTTGATCAATATGCATGTCCGGCGGTGTGTCTGTGTTTCTGTGGAGTTAATTCAGTTTTGTATTGATGCGCGTCTGTGACACTGACAGGAAGTCCCATTGAGAACCTCTCATTCATTGATTATACAAGAGTTTTTTTGTTGTTGTTTTTTATGCGTATATTTGTCTTTGTGATCATTACCGTGTCATGTGTCCAGGCATGTGCATCCTACACGTTGCCCTCAAAGAAAAATGGCTGACGTGCTGATGGGGCATTACAGTATCTGTCAACACATTCCTTGTTTCTAACGTTTTCAACTGAGCTTCTTTGGGATGTGGCTCCAATGACGGCAGAATTTCCTGTCATATTTGGGAGCATGCTGATGTGTTGTGTCAGACTGGAAACATTAGCTGACTCATCATTTCCATGTTTGCGATATCAAAGCTGATTTGCAAAGTTCTATCCATTCCCTCATAAAGTTTCCCTTTTGAAATAAGCAGAACGACCTCCAGCATGTAAACTTTTTTGCCTTACTGGGAATTTATTTTCAGAGTGTAAGGATTTTAATAAAAATGTTCCTTTCCATATCCTCTAAATACAAATTAGAAGTGATAATGGAAAGCTGGGTTATTGGAGGTACAATACAGTGTGTTTCAAATCGCTTAAATATTAGCTAACGTTCTCAGTTTTAGAGCAGCTAATTGATTTACACTTGGAATTCTCTTTTATTTGTTGCTTGTTTTTTTTTAAAATCGTAAACCTCTTGATAATTTCGGCCGGATGCAGATTTTATAAAGAAAACTTTAATAACCACGAAGACTAAATCTTGAGTGATGAGCTGGCTCTCGGATCCCCATGTCCCCAGGCCTGAAAGCGCCACCCTGTCTCTTTTGTTGTCTGTTTGCATTTCTGATCAGTGCAGGGAGAGGACTGAATAGTTCTGCGAGTTACTCAGATCATTTCTAAGGAAAGTCAGTGTAAGAGTGTTGGGACAAAGTCTTACTCTATATCCCTGTCTTTTCATCTGCCGATGTTGGCAGGCAGGCTTTGCATCGGCTCAGGAATGTGGCGAACTTCTTGATTCTGGTCCTCATCCCTCTTGACACTTGCTGGCACTTGTAGCAAACCTTGATGTCCTTAACACCTGGTATGAGCAATGAAGCAGCTAATGTCTCTGGAGCATATTCTGGATGCTGAAAATCTCAGGAGGAGAATAAAGCGAGGACACTCCTCAGTTTTTTTGCCAGATCTATTGGAGTCCATGGATGACATAAACGTGTGGGTGTGGGTGTGAGTAATCTGCAAGCAGTCGCTGACACGCCAGAGAATACGAAGCAGGCCTCTTGTTCCTGGAGCCTGTTTTGAAATATGAGTGTGCAGTTTGTCCACAGAAAGATGTGTGCGCACATTTGCATGTAAGACCAGCTGAAGCACAACCTGTCCTTCCCGTTGAGCGTGACGTGTTTGCTGTCGGCGTTGCGAGTGGCGCAAACACCCACGCCGGCTCACTGTTGCTCCAGATCCCAAACCCAGTTGCTTCTGACGGCCATTGTTTGCATGAAATGATTGTGGCACTTTACCATCTGATCCCTGATACCTCTCTGTTGTTTTTGTTTTTTGAAAAAGTAAAAAAAAAACAACAACTCTTTAATCCCACAACTGTTATCTTCTTTTACATGTAATTTATTAAAACTCTTTAACACGGGATTTAGGATTAGACAACTTCATTGAAGAAATGAAATTCTTTGGAAAAAAAAGACTGAAATGAAACTTGAGTCCTCAAAGTTCACGTAGTAGCAGTAAAAAAAAGATGACCTGCAGCTTCACAGAAAGCTCATCAGTCTCATACTTTCCCCTCATACAAGTGAGTGATGGGGAAAGGAACGTTCAAGATCGCTCCAGTATTTAGCCTATCAGAGCACTTCAGTGTGGAAAAAAAGCATGTTTTTAGGGCGAACATACGAGTGAACAGTTGCCTGATACTTCTCATTAGCTGGGCTGCTAGCTACCTGCCCGGCTAAATACTGGAGTGTATTTGTTTTTAGGTAACGGAAATTCTGAATGTATAATACACCCAGCCGAATTGCTAAGTGCATATCGATTTCAGCTTTACACCAGGGATTCATTGTATATACAGACTTGGAGATCTTGACAACAACTATTCTTTTTTTTTACATTCAGTTGAAATGATTGACCGGGGGCTCTCAGATAAAGCTGTGAAGCTGTTATTACTTTCCAATATATTACTGCATGTAAAACTAAAGCGATCGCAGGAGAATGAAAAAGTTTCCTCGTACTGGAATGTTGAGCAGAAAGAGACTGTGAGTCCACATGCCTCTGTGTTGGATGGGGTGGGTGGGGGGTGTTTAGCTACCTCAATAAAAGGAGCCTTTCAGCTGCACTGGAAACAATTTCCAGCTGAGGGAACATTTATACTCTGCAGGCAGCATGAATGGACTGTGTCTTTTTCTGGTGGCCATTCCTTAATAAGTGCTTAAATGTGGTCTGATATTTTAATGTCCCGTGTTTGCATATTCAGACAGTCAACTATTAAGAGATTTAGAGGGTCAGTATTTAGACTTTGCAGGTCCCAGACAGGGCAGACAAGACCTGTGGAGCAGTCATCCAAAGGTCGAGCCTCATTGACTGGATGTTCCAAAAGGATCTGACTGGCCCCCAGTCATCGTTGCATGCCTTTCAGCCCGACATTTACTTTGTTGTGGTTCCCAGTCACAGAATTTCCATTTTATGCTTTTAAAATGTAAATAGACTGACAAGGTTTTGTATGCAACACCAAGTTGGCCCGAGGGAAGTCATATCTCACACTTTGTCTACATGATGTCATTGGCTAAAAGAGGAAACTGCAGACGATTGATTCAGTCTGTTTTTCTTGTAATGTGTTTGTTAATGGACTGTCAATATTACAAAATACTTATACTTATTACATTTTCTGTTGCAAGCATCTTCATGTATTGTACGTGTTTTTTCTGTGGTGACACAGGGTTGTTGCTGCTGCGGAGTGACAGAGGGGGAACCCCTAATCTTCAAGATGCCAAGTTTGTTTATTTCTTGTACACTGAATGCTGAGACAGCTGCGTTTACGTGAAGCACTTGGGATCTGATGGAACGTCCAATCAGAATAGAAATGCACCATGTAAACATGTGAGCTGATCCGATCGGCCTCGATCCCACCAAGAAAGAGGGTTTGATTGGGATCAGCAGGAAAAAATAATGTGTAAACTCATTCCGATCGTTTCTGTGGCGTATGTCGTCTCTGCACATGCTTGAACCACGTTGAGGTCACGTGACTTTTTGAGTTTCACGGAGGACTTCAAAAATGGCAGAAGTAAAGCAGAACTTGACTGTGGCCGGTATGTTTGGTAGAATCTGAAAGACTTGAGGATTATTGAGCATTTCAGCGCTCAAACGGTTCTAAATGAAAAACAAAGAAAAGCCTTCTCAGGCATTGTGCATGTCAAAAGCCCGTTGTTTCGTTACCCTTAGATAAAACGATAGCATCAGCCTCTTTGAATCTTCTGATTTTAGGATACTTACAATGCGATAAGATGGTGAAAAACAGAAAAGCTGAGGTCACAGAGGAGCCAAAGATAATAAAGAAATGGGGTTTTTGTGCTGAGAGCAGGGAACATGGAGAGAGGGTATATTTGGCCTTCATGCTGTCTTGCACAAATTTGTCATTGCATGTTGGATGCTATGGAGCACTCTGACTATGAATATCTCTAATGATCCCGGCAGGGGTTGTATGTGTGTGTGTGTTCTTATCAGAGCTAGCTAGGTGTAATGAATCAGTAAACCTCCGCTGAGAATGATTATGGTCTCCAAAACTCTTTCTTTTTGTTTTCTTGGAATGAGGAACGGCCGTTTCTATAAAGGGAAGCTACAGAATTTTGATCTAGACAACGAAGAAAGAAACGTCAACCTTTAATTTTTACTTCACATTTCTATGAAGTGCCTTCCCTGTGCAATGTATAATCTGGCAAAATAAGCTGTAATAATCAGCTCTTTCATCACTTTTCTCAGCTATTGTGCTTCAAAGCTCTGTTGTTTGCGGGTGAGTTGACTTTATGGTTAACAGCTATCTTACAGCTTTAAAGCCGATTGAAGCTAAAACTGCTCAGAGGTGCAATAACCGGGTTAATTTCCAATCTAAAGGTCACAGTTTTGAATAAAAGGGGCTTTTACTGGCTATGTTTTCTGCTTGCTCCTTGTGAAACCCTTACCTCATCTGGTTGTGTATGTAGAAAACACTAAACATCTTCATGATGGTCAAATAACAACCAGCACAACTTCCCATAAACAGCACACCCTTGCTGATTATGTCATCCTGTATGTTTCCTCAGTTTTTGTTGCCTTTTGATGGAGCACTGTTTGTCAAAGGTTTCAGCTGTCCTCCTCCTCCTCCTCCTCCTCCCCCTCCCCTCGTCACTGCCCCACTCCTTCCTGTTGTTGCTTGTGTAACTGGTTGCCTCCACTGTCTCCCCACCGAGGCTTCCTTTTTCCTGTTGTGCACAATATAAGTGTAACCAGTAGCTCAAAGCAGAAAAAGAAGGCCCCACTGCTGCAGACACAGACGGTCAGACTAAACCGATGCCTGTTTTAATCATTTGATAGATTGTTTTTTATCATGTTTTTACTGAGGGTGGATGTGGAAAAACTTGCCTAATGTCTAAGAGATGACCTGCAGAGTGGGATCAGTTCAAGTTATTTCAGCTGGAGTTTTGATACCATTGATGGATGGTGGGGTTCATTGATAGTGACACTTCCCTTTGTGTTTAACTCTATAAGGCTTAGTGTTGAATGTCATGTTACTGTTTTGAGTGCCCCATGCAAATTGTGTGAATACATTATGCAAACTGTAGGGGGGTGGGGCTTGAAGGAGGAAATTAGCTTTATAAAGGCATGTTTATGTTTATTAGGTATAATGCTGCTCATGATTGGTTCAAGACTGCAATTCTGGCTTGGTGGGCTTTGGTCTGCAGAACAGAGCAGTGGGCATTTTCTAATTCAGTATATAATGATGTGTTGCAGTGACATACAACTGTTGTACAGTATATCAACGAATCTGTGGTGAGAAACAGCATTTACTAAGTGAGTTGGGCTCACTCACGGCATCATCGTACAGTTGCTCTAATCCAATGGTTTTCCTTGATCGGACTGCAAACTCAGGTTTAATAAATTCCATCAAACTTTGAAGGTCTTTACCTTCAACATATCTGATAGGAAGTCTGTCTTTTAGGGATGCACCGAAATGAAAATTTGCGGCCGGAGCCGAATAGTATTAAAATGTTTGGCTGAATGCCGAATATTAAATATGGGTCAGTTTTTCCACCTTTTTTTTTTTTTTTAAATATGGCATAAATAGCCTAGAAAAAAAAAGTTCTACAAAACATTGTTCAATCAAAATAAGTATTTATTGAGTATATTCTGGCATTTTTAAATATTCCATTCCATATCGATTGTGTCATTGCGTCACAGCCACTATTCGGCCTTGCTTTTAACACTCCACTGAAGGCCGAATGTAGCCTTTTCTGCACTATTCGGCCGAATATATTCGGCGGCTGAATATATTCGGCGGCTGAATATTTGGTGCACCCCTAATGTCTTTAGCTATCATCTTTGAGATGAGGCCTCTTATTTGCACCATTTGTGTAGCATCAAACTACTTGCAATAAATCTAGCCTCTGCATGCAGATTAATGGATGCATGTTTTTTTTTTTGGGTCCATTAGTATCATATCTCAGTACACCTCACACTGTGAACTACAACCTAACAATTGTTGGCTAAAGTTAGGCATTCTTTCTTGTTGTATGTATTTTTGCATTACTTATCCATACTGTGTATGTGTCTGACTGTCTGTGTGAGGGAGGAAAAGTAGCTACCTCTACATGTTTCTGTGATACAAAGCTCTGCAAAATGATGAAGATGACTCAATGCTTTCTACTTGGCACAACACAACCTCTAAGCTAACTGTGTGTGTGTGTGTGTGTGTGTGTGTGTGTTCACATAGAGCCTGATGCATGCAGACAGGGACTTTGTGTCATCGTGCTCACATTGTTCAAACTAAAGCTAGTAGTCATCAAATAAACACACACATATAGTAAAGAAACCTATTTGGCTGACATGTTTAGTGGGCTATTTGGCCATGAACCTGTGTGTGTGCAAGAGTCAGTAATAGCTCTTGTTTCTGTCCAGTACCATCTGGTAAATTCCAGCACAGAGGGCATTTTAGCTTGCCAGCTATCTCTCTGTGTGTGCGCGCCTTTCTTTTTTTTTTCTCTCCCTCTCTCGCAGACATACAGTCGGACGCTCGCATGTACACTCCCACTTTGTCTCATCTACACACACATTCAGCATCACGTGAGCCGTGGCTGCGGGGCAGTGCTCTGAAGGAGAGGAGAAAATGCAGCGTTGTGGATATAACTGCTGTCTCACAGCCGTTCCTGCTCTCTGCACTGATGCCTCCTTGTTCTCACATGGCACATGGCTTTGTTAAAACTGCTGCTCGGCCTGCGCTTCATTTTCACGATTTAAAAAGCCGAATTCCGTTGATCTGTCAGCATTAAAAACTTTGCTGAAAAGATACTGCACCTGCCAATATGAATCGCTGATGATGTTCATTTTATTCACCACATTTACACACTATAAGGACCAAAAAAAAAAAAAAGTAGTTGTGTATTTGATTAATAAATAACTTGTGAAAATTGACTTTGCTTAACATGCACAAATGTGCTTGGATCGGAAAGGACAGCCTGAAAGGTTACAAATCAAGGTAATCCTGACAGCAGGGCATCGACTCCACTCTGCTGGGGAGACCACCTAGGAGAGGGGACACGTGGGTTTGTGTTCGCATTGGAGGGAGGAAGGATGTGGACGAGGGGAAAGCAGAGGTCACCCCCGTAGTCTGCATGGGGATGCTTTACATGACTCCAGGGTATTCACACAGCAGGGGGCAGGAAAACACGGGGGAGGAAGTGACATTGGTGAGACACCCTGTGATGGAAGTGAGGGGGGGGGGCAGAGCTGTTGCAGAGCAAATGGTAGTATGAGGGAGGTGGAGGACATGAGGTTTTCTATGGTGCGATCATCTGGGATCAACAACCCTCTGTGTGGTCCTCTGTCACACTGGCAGCATGCTGACATGTGGCATGTTGGTCTTTGAGTTCATGTGTTTGGTTGCTGGTCTTCCTATAATTTCAGAGCAAACAGAAAATGGACAGTCAGTTCGAACCTAGAGGAAACAAACTACTTTTAGATTTTACATTTGTTTATTTTCAGCTCATGCCTTGGTTTTAGTCATTACTAGCTTTTTCTATTATATTTATTATTTAGAACTGTTTTAATTTCTACTTGAATGTAGATCATGTCATGAGGACTTTTGTTCAAAAAACCAGGGAAAGAATAGCTGATCCAATTTGTTCCATGATCCTGTTATAAAGCAGATGTGTTTCTAGTTGATCAGGACAGCCGCACGCCCCCGTGGCAGGCAAAGCCAGTAGTTACAGAGAGGGGAGGAAAACAATGTCTGTGTCAAGTTCATAGGATTCTCAGACATTTGTTTTTTCAAATGAAATGAGAGAGATTACTCTGAAAAGAAAAGAGAGGAAAAGAGGGCAGGATTGTGTGTTTCAGAAGGTCAAAGCATACTTGACTTTGGTAAAATTGTGTCGGGAAGGATTTCTGAGGCCATTCAACCATCTGACATGCAGAGCTGATGCAGCATACACCGAAAAACAAAAACAAGAAATAAATCACTGTAAAATAACAGCATATTATCTGCAGCAATGATAGGTTGTTACACTGCTTGTGTAGCATGTATCACAGTATTTTAGATTGAACTATATGACAGGTTTTTACATCATTTTAAGCTATTTTGAACTTGAAGGAACCGAAATTTCAGACTCTTCTTTTTTTTTGTTTTTAGTCATTGGTTACTTCACTGCATTGGCTGTAAATGTACATGCAAGTAGTTTTTTAATCCATTAAGATACTGCTGTAAATCCGCTATAAATTTACAGCTGTTCATTACTCTGCTCCACTATTATCCCCCCTTTCAGAGGCACATCTGCCTGAGAAAAAGTGACAAATGGCCAGTGGTTTCACAGTTTGTATCTAATGCAGCAAAGTGATGTTATTAGTCGATGGGTTATGGGTTTAAATCTTTTTGCAGGGAAACCTCCATCCTGTGGAAATCTCTATCAGATGTGCTTTCTCTTGCTAACTTTTTGACATTATGGTCATACCGGGATATTTTCATGAAGTCCATGTCTTTTTTAATGCATAACAAGTAGTGTTAATCAAAGCTGCAACTTTCTTTCACTGGTTGGAATAAGGTTATTTCCTTTTTTGCCTTATGGTTTCCCTTAAACTTTTCCAGGGCAGAGCTGCACTGATACCGACAAAGGGATCAGAAGTGAAGCTATTGAAGCTTACAAGAGCAATTTCATATCTCCGCCCTTACCCCCTGAAACAGAGCCTCAGTAACACCCCCAGTAATCATTTTGGGAGTTGGCACTGATGCCTGTGTGTTCATATGAAAATGTTAAACACTAGTAAGCAGATAACTGAAAGAACCTTGGCAGACTTTATTGCCTTGTTCAATGTCATGCTTCCTCTACCTCTGTCTGACCTTTTGTTGTTCACTCTTTGAGGCTCTCTATTCCCTCTCGCACTCTCTCATTTCCTTCCCCGGCCCCTCAGGCTCGCCTCCTGAAGTGTCAGCGTTTCCTCTGTCCTCCTATAGCATCAGACCTCGTCATTGCTCTCATACTGTCTGTACATTGTCAGCACTTTGGGGGTGTGGTGGGACTCTATGAATATCTTATCTTTCTCATCTCTGGTTTATTTTCTCTTACACTTGGTCTCCCTATCTCTCTTTATGAACAAAAGGCAGACCATATATATATATAAATGTATATATTGTATTACAATTAAACATCTGAATACAATAAAGTAATATTAAGTATAAAACACAATGGCATTATAAGAAAAATATAAAAGTCAGTAAACATGGAAAAGTGCTGGTGATGAGGTGAAAATACATTGTACTTTTCTGAATGATGATTTTTAAAGAATCTTCGTCCTTGTGCTTACTTTTTACACAAGTTTAACAACCTGTGGTTCATGCTTGTCTTGCAACGAAGTGCAGAAAGTGTACTGAGTCATGTCCAAGCATCGATTTTCATTGTGTGGTCTGCAGATGTTTGGGATGGAAAAGACTGGAGTTTTCCAAGGTCTTCTTCTGAGTTACTTATCTTTTCTTACAGCTGTATTGTTTTGTTCACAGAAAAACGGGACTGAAAATGAGTGAACACTACGAACCGAGGAGAAATCTAGACCTGTATCTGATGCAACTTTCCACATGCGTTTTTATTTTGTTTTTTCACATGGAAACTGGAAAGTATTTGAATGATGTTGCACACCAGATGACAGGCTTGTGTTTTATCACACAGAGACGCTTGTGGAAACCTAGAATGCAAACAGATGCTCGTCTGTTAAAACATCTGAAAGTGATATTTGTTTCATCTTGCAGACAGCAGACTGACGGATAGAAAATTCATAAATCATTTCCCCTGTTTATGTATAAACGGACCGCGTTACACCTGCTCGACAGAAACGAATTTTAAATCCTATTCGCATTGTCTGAGTCGAGGAGCAGATGATAATTTCACGTGTCAGCATTAATTGCAGATGTTTAACGTTTGCTGGGAAATGCTTTTGAAACAGAACAATGAGACGTGCACAGCTAGCATTTCTCTGCACGGTCTAATAAAATCTAAACACAGCCCCTTTCTAGACAATGTAAATGCTGGTGCGTGTGTGTTAAAGGGCAGTCTGTTTGAGCAGAAGGAAGGCCGCGTAGATTCAGACGGAGCGAATGAACCGTTAACACTCTGGCTGCCTTCACTTCCCTGCAGCAGGTTAGCTAACAGCCGGGCGTGGTGCCGCCCGTCGGCTCCTGCACCGTCGTCCTCACATTGTTTGGCTCTGCAGTCACACTAATAAGCGCTGGATAAAGATCTGTTTGATCTCTTTGCATTCGCCACACAGTGTTTCTTGAGTCTGGATGAGTTTTAAAAGGATGTACAGCGGCTTACTTGTCATGGCATGTTTTTTTTTTTTTGCTTTTGCCTTGTTTATTAATTTAGCTGCGGTTTGCTGAGCAACCATTTTTAAGTGTGAAGCATTTTACCTAACGGAGCATCGAGGGAGAAAGTGGGGGCGGCGCTCCACAGGGTTCACCTGCCTCAACTGCTTGTGGCAGCTCTGATCACACACAGAAAGTGATGCGAGGAAGGTGCGATCAAAGGCTGGGGTGTGTGTGCGCAAGCTAACCAGGGGACGTTGCTCCCCCCCCCCCCCCAGAAGGTGGCTGGGAGGAGGGAGATGATGGCGTGAAAGGCAGCACTACCTGTGTCTGGAGAGATGAGGAGCAGCTGATGGATTAAAGGGTTATTTATGTGTTTGTTCAGGTAGAAGGGAAAGGCGTAGTGACAGCACGGAGAGCTGCCAGGTACAGCATGAGCCAAAGTGCAGGAAACAGCTGATCCTGCTCATGACAGGAGGGGGAGGGAGGTGAGGAGACGAGCAGGGTTGGTTCTGGCTCCGGTGTCAAATCAAAGGATGCGTCTGTTTGAACGACTATACAAAAAGACAAGAGCCTACGGAGAGAGATGAGGCATGATGGGAGAGTGAATAATGAGATGTGTGACGGATAGATGAGAGCAGCTCAAAAAAAGGACGATTTGTTTTATTTTTTTCTGTCAGAGACGAGTTTTATAGCTACAAGAAAAAGCCATAACTAAAATATGAAAATATTTATAATAAATTAGTTTCCGTAATAATAACAACACCGTGAACAGTCCAAGTATAATTGTTGCGATGCGTGGTGAGGACCCAATGCAGGACTAAGAGGAAGGAGGCAGACTGATGCGGGAATAAGGGTGCAATGTCCAGAACCGGAGAACTTACAAAGTACTGAGGACAACTAACAAGAGGCAGGAGAAGCAAATGAGCAAATTAAAGCAGGTGTGCTGATTAACAGGAAGTAAAGCAGAATGTCACAAAATAAAACAGGAAACCGGACAGGACTCACCCTAAAGGACCATAAACCAGCCAAACCAAAAACCCAGAGACCATGACAGACTTTAAGAACAATCTTTACTTTTTGCAATTAAATGCCACAAG
This sequence comes from Craterocephalus amniculus, assembly GCA_036024015.1. NCBI lineage: Eukaryota > Metazoa > Chordata > Actinopteri > Atheriniformes > Atherinidae > Craterocephalus > Craterocephalus amniculus. Next base: position 15,120 of record JAVQJG010208199.1, read on the forward strand.
TTGTCAGAGACAGCAGTGGACATAAGGATCCTTAATTCAATGCTATTAGAAGTGTAATGCAGCCATTAGCTGCCTAAGCAACAGGAGAGCTAGAGAGTGAGCGGGACCAGCGCGTGCATCGGGTAAAAGGTCTGCGGTGCTGCTGTCTTTCTTACAGTCGATCATCTCTTAAATGATTAATGAGATCCAACAGGAAGGCCACTTGTGTTTTATGGTCACTGAGGAGACAAGAGAATGCAGAAAGGAAACCCCGCTGCGATTTGCTCCCACCAGGCTAAAACGGTCACATTGGAGTGCAGATCGAGCATTAGGCCTACATATGGGGATACGTTTGTGACAGCTAATTATAGTGTTGATTGTGTTGCACATATGTGACGATGCAGTTAACGAAATATCTCCAATGGGTTTTTTTCTCTGTCCCACTCTTTATGAACACCGGAATTAAAGTATATTTTGAAGTAGAGTCCCAGCCAACAAACAAATAGTTATATTATATTAGAATATTGTTTTTTTTTCTTAAGATATTTAGAGTTTACTTTACAAGAGCCGATATACAACAGATATAGAATGTAAAAAGTGTGATAAATATCTCAGACACTGCCGAAGTTTAACAAAGGAAAACATGCCAGTTCTTGCTTTTACCCAGTCTTGATATTAAAACTTGAATTTGTTTGTTTCACTAATTGAGTAACCACTAAGAGGAAATCAACACATTGGCATAAAAAAAAATCCAACCCTGATGACTCACTACCTTCATGGTTTAAGTATTGGCATGGCAACCAGCTGTGTACAAATAAATCCTGAGCAACTGGACTGCATGGCTGAAGCTTTATTTCTGCTTGTGTAATGGCAACAGTGTCATTGTTCCAAGATAAAGTTCCTAGAAAGGAATGTGGAGTAATTTTCACTCTACTGGGTTCACTAACTTGGAATCATCTTTAGTTGTCACACATGACAATGATGAGTCTTAATTTCTTCTCTTGCCGCGGTCAGTTTATGTTTTCATTATATTATTTTCCCGCAACCTTTGTCCTTCTATAGTTCTCCTGCCCTTTTTCTCTTATGGAAACAACCAAGTGTGCGTGTGTGTGTGTGTGTGTGTGTGTGTGTGTGTGTGTGTGTGTGTGTGTGTTGGAAATTACAAGCTCTTGGTTGAGTAATTCAAAACAAATTATGACACACAAGCCACCATAAAGACAAACTATAAATACAATGAAGTTAATGATGAACAAACCTCAGCCGGGTCAAGGTCCTTCTACTGAATCTTTCCAACTAGAAGTCTCCTTTGTATCCCTCCACAGACTAAAGTAAGGCGAATTCTGTTTTTGGATGGCCTAAAAAAATGTGCTGTGCTTTTATCCAGTCATTCCCAAGAATATAAATGTTTCTGCACTAATTTCAATCAGTGACATTTTGTGCAGCACCTGACTGCTTCTCTGTGCTGTTGAGTCTGACTTTGATCCTGTGTCCTGAGTCAAAGATGGTTTGGCAATAAAGATTTTTATCCTCACTCCATGTTTTCCACCTGAATGCTTCCATGCTTACCCATTAGTCATATTATAATAATATAAAGTGAGCTTTATTGATGAAAAGTTTTGCAATCTCTGGTCATTTGCAACGATGAAGTGTATTTGAATGCTTTTGAATTCAGAGTAAAGGGAGCAGTTGTGAGTTTCCTAACATGTGTACATCTTTAATGAGTTACTGGTGAAAAATCAATAAAGATGACACATAGCACAAATAAAAAAAGATTTCAAACTCACCTACAAAAGAAATTACACACATGAATGTTACTTTGGAATATATAGCTTTAGCTCTAAACCTCTGTCAAATTAAAACACAATATGTGAACAATGTCTCTGCCAAACAAAAACTACAGCTACTCACAAATTTACTTAATTGAGAGCAATTTTGTTGTTTTAAGTGATTAAGAAAAACTGAATGTCTTTCAGGTTTGGACTGTTTGTTCACACTCTAACAAGCCACAACACAGCCTACTTAATGTCCACTTTTATAAATGTACATTTTAGCTAGATGTTAGTGCTAGAAAAGGAAGTTCCTATCCATATTTACTGGTAAAATGAACGTAAAATGATGGTGGGATTTGTTTTTCGAAATATGCAGCTGCAATGTTGAGTTTTACCGATTTTAAATTTTATGGAAAAGTCAAAGCATGCATGCTGCCTGATTTAGTAAACAGACTACAGTAAGGCTATCAGTCTCCCCCGTTATTAGATTCATTCATACAGTTAGAAATTCAAACCAACAGCAATGGTTAACCTTATTGCATAGACTACATGTAAAGCTGCTCTAATATGTTACCACAGGAAGGCCTCCAACTCTGTAATTTGTTGAATGCTGCAGAGGGTCTAAAGAACAGAAATACTCCTTAATGCACTTGTAAACACAAGCCAGACAAACATCACACACACAGAAACACACACACACTCTGCCTCCTGATGAAAAAGTTGAGAGCTGTACTCTGAGTGGAATAATTATAGATGGCAGTGAATTTCCGGCTCTCCTCTGTGTGGAAACCGAGAGCGTCGACTTGCTTCATATATTTACACCATAGCACTAGTTGGCAGGATATTGTTGTGTGTCTGGATGTTTGCAGTGAAGACGTGAATAACTTGTTTTTTGTGGCCGAGGCAGGAGGATTTTTAAGCATGCTGGCTTGAGCTTCCAGATGCTTTCGTGTATCCGAGTAGCTCACAATGCGGCCTTTTCATTCAGCTCTCCGAACGGATGACACATTAATTCAGCTGATTCTGACATATTTCAGTCATGCATAAGCAGCGGGAATTTCGCCCGCAGATATGTATTATGTGCCGTGTTTATGCGTGAAGCGGCGCCCTCGCCTAAACCTGCAGCTTTCATATTCATTTCTAATTGAATATACTTCCCCGAGCTGCAGCGAAACCTCATTACCTGCTCCTTTTACCGAGGAGAACCCAGGAAGAAGGCACAGTGACCCTCGCGGAGAGAAGGGAAAGAGGGAGGATTAAATGACAGATGTTTGGATAAAAGCAGAATCGGAGCCAAAAATATGAAGTGAGGAAAGGAGAAAAAGTAGATAAACAACTAGTGATGGAGGCAAAAACTGTCCTCAGGATAAGTCGCTCAATCAGATTATGCTGCTTCGCTTGGAGATGCTCTAGAAATCTTCTTTAGGCTGGAACATTTTCAAGAATATGTCTTGATCAAAGCACCGGGTTAAAGTCATGTTGGACTTAATTTAGTTTGAGATCTGGTTGATTGATTTCAATTATTTTTGATACTTAAGCCATCATCAAACCGTCCAGCAACCAGTATACCAAGCATGAAAACATGTAGCAGTTAAAAATCTACCATATGAAGATTTTATTAGCCACCCTTTCTTAGAAGGAACTACAGAGAAATGCTGATTTGGTTTGCCTTATTTAACAGTGTCTTTAGTTACCTCTGGCCTTGTACATTTCTCTAACTTTCCCTGCGCTGACACAGAGATTGGCACAGAGGGTTGAGTGATGACAGAGCGTAACAAACCGAGAGGGAAGGGATTTCTCTATTCCGAGAAATCGCTGCCGTTTTTCCACAATGTGACACGGTGGAAAAGTTGGCAGAGAGCGTGTGCAGCTATCTTGTAGGTGTTATCAGGTTAAGCCACCCACGACTGCCTGTCGCTATGGTGACACCATAGTTACGGCCAGGTATTCACAGAGGGAGGAAGAACACTGTGTTTTATGTAAAACAACTTTTGCAACTTTTTTATTTTCATATCAGGATGAAATAGGAAAGCCCCTGATATCCTGTAGGTTCCTGTTTTTTACAATTGGAGCTTTATTATTTCAATTAGTTATGCTGAAAGTTGGATAAATAGCAAAGGCTCCACTTTAATCTTGAGGTGCCAAAAAAAACCAAAACCTTGAAAATTCATTGATTCAGTGAGAAAAATGTTCAGTTGCACAAAGTTACATTGGTGAGAATTAGAGATGCTGTGTGAGTTTCAGTAGTTAAACAATAAAATGATTTCTCAACTTCTTATAATGTGAGAAATTACTTAATAGATATAAGTTTGACATCTTTTAGGGATAACTGTGATGGACTCATTTAGGGTTAGTTTTGATAGAGGAGCCTGCATGTATTTCTGGGATGTTGCTTGAAAACTTCTTTGTCTGAAAGTTTCCTGATCCAAAATGTTCTTTACACTGGTTGATTGATGAAATGTGATGAAAAAGAACAACTCTTCTGTAAACATCTTAGCCTTTTTGGAGTCTGTTGTTGTGCATCACTCCTCTGGAAAGTGCTTGGAGTTTTCTCCTGTTTCAAACGCCTCAACTCAACTTCCACTCTTTGGAGTGTTTGATTCACATACAAGTTTCCTCTTTTTATATTAGAAAGTATCTGCAATGAAGGGCATGCAGGGCTTGTAAAAGCTCCCCCCTCCGCCTCCACCATCCATTTAGCGACAAATGAATAAAAACAAATGAACAGCTGCGTAGCATATTCATGAAGCTTTATCATGCTAGAACTTTATTGTATTTTATCCTTATATTGTGGTTTTTGCTTATTGCTTTTTGTTGTTGAGCTCTATTCTTGTATGTTTTATTTAAGCTGTAATTTCAAAGGTCAAGTCCGGTAAATGTTGCAGCCAGCTTGTCAAGGACTTCCTTTTATCACCGTGAGCCACGATGCTCTGAGTGTAATAACTTCACTCTGAGCAATGGATGAATCCTCCTTACATTGATTTAAAAATGATAATATAAGGAGTCCTGCTGAAGCCTTTTGTATTTAACGCTCCATAAGGCAGCCGTCTGCTTGCCTGATTTCTAAGCAGGATTCAGACTCAGAGCTTGCAAATGGAAGCCATGTGATTCGTGCTTTTATATCCGATGTTTGGAAGAGGAACTGAAAGTGTCTGACAGCTTTTTCATGATCTGCAAGAGGAAGGAGTCTTAGAGAAACTCAGACTTTGTTGAAGAAGAATGTGCCAGCGAGGTTTGTAGGGTCACAGAGTCACCATGGTAACCGACTTGGTTAACGTGCTCTCTTTTGACAGTTTTCCTGAAGATTATGCTTCTTGTGTTTGTGACAGTTTGTCACTGTTAATAAAAAGGACATACAAAAGCAATTACAGATTTTATGCTGCTTTTGTGTGTGTGTGTGTTTACGTTTCTGTACGCTTGTCCATGTTTGAACCTATAAGCTGATTTGGCGAACGTGTTTACAGAGATCCCCGTTTCAATCCGCCGGTGTTAGCCCTGTTACATCACCACAGCAGCCTGGGTAGCTGTTTGTATATCGTTTTTGCATATGCACGTGTGTGTTTGCGCTGTTCAGCTGAGAAGGTTTGGTGGGGCTAGCGGACACTAAGCACATGGAAACACACTGGCAGCGATGACACACGTGCTTGTTCCATGCGCGCGCCTACAGGCCAGTCACACACTTACAGTAAGCAGAGGCAAACACACGCCACACACTGCTGCTCTGGGTGCCATTAATGAACAAATCATGGATATAGAAGAAGCTCGCATCTGCATCCTGATGCAAGTCTGTTTAATTGTTGCGCAGGTTAATATGTCAACTGAATGTTTGCACTTGTGTATTTTCTAAATGTATCTAGAGTGAGAGATGCAAGCACTTGCGTGAATGCATCCAGAGTGATTCATTCTTTCTATGACAGGCGAAAGCTATTCAAGTCCAACTTCGGCGTAGAGGTCACCTGCCCTGGAGGCGCAAGCGTCACATGACTAATGATTTTTGTGAGAATACTGGAATAATCCGTTTGGAGCAGGATTCGCCATCTAAATGTTCATGTTTTAAGAGACGGTGGGGTTCAAATTCTGGTGGTGGTGATTTTATAAAAGGGTTCTCTCTTTAAATGAGCTGACTACCTGGATATCCATGGTTTTAATACTGCACAGTCCTGGATAAGAGTCCCAAAAATGTATAGAATTGTGCTGCAAAAAACCTTGTTGCCCCAGTTTATTTGAAAGTAGTTACATTAAATTAAGCAGGGTAGCCAGCAAAGAGGCACCATGCTTCCATTTTACAGCTGAGCCTGTGAGAATGCTAGGCTCCTGCAAACTGCTGTTATAAATCATATGTTGAGACAAGAAACATGCAAATTCGACTCCATTAGTCGTGTTAATGTAGGAGGTTAATAGATTTTCACTAAGGGACAAACCCCAGAAGCCATAGACAGCGAAGTATGGTTAATCATGGAAGGAAAACTGAGGAGGAAGTCGGAGAGACAAATGGGAATTCATCCGGAGGACGGATGCTCCACAGAGTCCTCACATCTTTCTCCTGTTTCCTATTAGATGACTTATCTTGGACCTGTGTGCTTTCAAGTGTTTAATCAGAAATATAAGACAGCTTTTTATGTGTAATGCTGATTTGTTATGCTTCCTTTATTCTTTCTCGCATACTAATGCACCGATTTGTTTTTTTTTTTATGTGTTGCAGATAAACCTGCGTCTTATTTTAGTCAGTGGGAAGACGAAAGAGTTCCTTTTTTCTCCCAACGACTCTGCAGCAGACATTGCCAAACATGTTTATGACAACTGGCCAATGGGTGAGTAGCTACTGCCACCGCAGTGGAAAGTGAAACATGCTACAGATGCCTGTGTATTAAAAAGGTGAAGGTAATCTACAACTGCCTGTCTCTAATGATATTAATATGAAGTAACGCTGACTTGGACTTATTCATGTGTGTTGGCTCATTAATACAGGAAACAAACAAACAAAATAAAAAGCTAAAATGATTCTGGATCTGCAGCTTGGCTTCAAAGCTCCCAATTTTTCTGCTTAAGTTCCCTCACACCTCTCTCATTGTGTTACTTTCTGCAGCAGAAAGCTTTTTTTTTCCTCCTATTTTTTCCCCCAAATTAACAAAAAAACTCTCCATGACCTGCTGTGAGAGAACCACATCTGATATGAGCCGCTCGGCAAAGTGAGAGACTTCAGAGCTGCTACTGTACAGCCTTTTAGACTTCCTCATAGTTGCCTAAAAAGGATTAATGCTTTCTTGTTCAGCAAGTTGAGCACGAAAGTTGACCGTCAAACTCGTATAGCTGCTTCGGAGTTTGTAGGAATTACATTTGATAATTGCAGCTCTGTGCATGTTTTTATTGTAATAATATTGGAGTATTCATGTAATGAGTGCCTACAGAGAACTGGCTCATGGGGCGTATGAGCTGATGTATGCTCATTGTTTCATTTTGTCATTTGGTTAAATACAATTTTTTTTATTTCATAAGTACAGCCTAATATTATAACGAGCTCAACTGACCTCAGTTCAGTTCAGCCTTGTTTGCATGGTGTCAATACACAACATAGTCATCTCTAGGCACTACAGATGAGATCAATTCAAGCTAGTTCATTGTAATTAAATTAAAACAAATTCACTTTATTCCAGTTTATAATATTTTTCATACAAGCTTTTTTTTATTATCAAACATAATTGCAAAGTTAAAGAAAACCAACAAATTGCATTAAATTTGTATTTCATTCAATCCCCATCCTGAACATGCAAAGAGCGACGGACGACAATTTGAAAGGAAAGACTTCCAGTAGAGGGCAACTCAGGATGGGTGGCCACCTGCCTGGACTATTTGGGGGTGGGGAGGATAGGAAAATGGGGTCAACAGGCACCACAGCTCTTAGCCAGGAGTCATTTTTACTGGTTGGAACACAAAACCTTTCTCCTCAGGAGCCGCATTTATCATCCTGTTCTTGTTTAAGTTATTTTGCTTCTGCGATGTGAAGTAAAACATAAGTGGCTCTAAATTATTCAGTTAAGGAGCTCGAAACAGATTACATCTATCAAACATCACATAAGATATCTTTTTAAAACCGTACCCTAGTGCCACAAACAAGTCACAAGTCAACACCTGACCGATGCGCGATGATCTGAGCGGGTTTTCCATCACGATGCATTCAGACATTAAGCTTTATTATTCAGCCTGCAGCCTGCCTTCCTCTTGACTCTAATTCTACCAGCTCACCACTTAGCATTTCCACACAGCAATTAAAGCATATTATCCTGCAGAGGCCCAGAAACAAATGCTTCTGTTACACAATAAACATCACACGAGCTCAGGCTCACATCACTTCAGTAAGAAGTGGAGGAATTTGTGGCTTGCATCATTAGCCAACGCACATGTGGGACAAAATCTGGTGTCACTGAACCACAAGAGAGAAAGACTAATGCCAGGGCTACAACAAACCTTACTTTCTAGGTAGTCTTCTAAGGCTTTCTGTTTTTTAGAGTCATCTATGAATCCCCCAGTTTCACTTGTCACACCCTTGCTTGCCCTTTTTGTTTCACATTTTCTCTTCCTCTTTTTTCAGCGCACTATTTTATGCAGTTAGTTTCTGTGTTGCTCTCTGCTATGCGAAAACCGCTGGGCACTTTTGTCTATCCATGACACAGCATTCCTAAAATTCCTAGCCAACGTGTGACCTGTATATGAATGAATTCATGATTTCTTTGTTCATTGTTGTTTTTGTATGTTTAAGATGAATGAACATCATGAGGTGTATATCACAGTGACAGAAGTTTTGGCTCGGAGATGTCTGAACCATCCCACATGGATTTGCACAGCTAAAGTCTTCTGCTCATTATCTTATAGAGCAGATCTACACTGATATGATTTAATGTTTTAGTGAGGTAACATCTGGTAATGTAACATCTGGAAGCTACTACTGGAGGAAAAACTCACCTCTATAAAAGAACGTTGAACCTTGTTTGATGAACTTGTACTGAGCGACGCTCACTTTATGTTCATCAGTTAAAAACAGACTTGTTCAGTTTGATAGTTGCAGAGAAATTTAAAAGCTTTTCATGAACATGTGTATTTAAATGTGTCCAAATGGCCATATTTCAGTGTCAACTTCATTACCGTTCCTGCTCTGATGACTTGATTGAAACACCTGATCAGTTACATTTCGGACCGTATAGCAATGCGGGAAAGCTTAGATCTTCGGTGTTGGGTAACTGGAGTGCACTCTTTTCAGCCTGATTATCATCGCATACAGGAATGTTGGATCTCTGTAATACTCCCACTCCCAAACTGCTACAACACCAGGATACATTTGATACTGCCGACCCTTCATCACCTTCTAGACTGAACCAAGTGCTGCATTTTCTCACGGTGCAGTGAATGGAGACCAGATCTAGAGAAACCCACAATGCACGAAAAACTACAGATTACACAGATGGATTTAAGCTGTCCTCGACAACAGGAGTTTTCTGTTCAGGCCCGCCGGGTTTGGAAGTGCCCTGTGTTCCTCCCAGACGACAGACTGGAACTCTGTGAGACCCAGAGCAGCAGCAACACCCTCAGCCTCAGCTAGAGACAAACATCTCGTGAACAGACTCGGCTGCCATGCAACTCCCTCCACTGTTTTCTCTTTCATTTAATGCCTTCACTTTTGTCTCCAGCTCTTCCCAAGCCACACCTAATGTTCTTCTTTTGCCATAACTCTCTCTCAAGTCCCGCTGTGCTTCCCGCAAAGCCCGGATATTACACATTCCGGAAATAATGGTATAAAATAAGGGGCCTTAATGCCTGAAATTATCCTCGGTGTGGTTGTCTGTGGAACTTTGTTCCGCTGCGCTGTAAGAAGTCCTGTGTCTTGTGCTGACGCTGTTCAGCACTAAAACAGCGCTTTAAAACTCAAAGCCTCTTATCATATCTGCTCTTCTGAGTCTACAGAAATACTAATTCAGTGTCTGGGAATACATTTGGTAGTCAATTAGATATTTTAATTTCTGTAAATCAATTCAGCTTCACTTGAAAATAAAAAGGTTACGCAGTCTTTGATAAAATGACAATGTCAAACTATTATCCCCTCTGATCATAATGTTTTCTTTGCCTCCAATTTTATAACTCTTCTTTTTTTTCCAATTCGTGTCTTTCTTTCAGACTGGGAGGAGGAGCAGGTCAGCAGTCCTAACATCCTGAGGCTGATCTACCAGGGACGTTTTCTACATGGCAACGTAACACTAGGAGGTGAGAAAACACAGGAGCTGCGCCGCCCAAAGAAAGCGCCTGCGTGCCCGTAGACATTCGCACAAAAACATCACAGCCGTGTGCCGCTGGAAAGTTCTTTGCTGTTCTCATCGTTTTCCTGAGCCGCAGAACAGTGGTACCTCAGTGCTCTGGACAAGCCTGCTTTGACGGGGAGAGGAAATACAGAAAAAGAGGCGAAAGAAACCGGTCAGGAAAAAAAGGGGCCGAAGACTAGCTTTAGAGTCGACTTAAGAAGGATCAAGAGACAGAGAGGGTGGGAAGGAGGGATGGGGGGGGGGGCTGAAAATGAATGCCGCCAGTGAAGAGTAAAGAGGCTGCCTTCTTTTGTGGCGGACCCACCTTGCTTCTCTCTTGCTTTTAGACACTTTTTTTTTTTTATCTGCCTAACTCGATTCTGATTTGTTTTTGTTTTTTGTGAGTGTTTGGTATGTCTGTCCGTAACCCCTTTTACACGCATCCCATCAGTGCTATCCATCTGACAATTCCCTTATCGCGGGTGTAATGTGTTCGCATTATAACAGCAAATCTGGTTACAGTAGAGCCAGAACTTCCAGTGGTTCTGAAATACAAACACAGATACCGTTAGAGCATCATCAGACTAACAAAAAGCGTTTCAGCTTAAACATGAGTCCCTATTTTGGAGTAAAATTGTTAAGTTGAAAAATTCATTGCTTTTCATTTAGGTTTTTGTCATCAAGTGTTACAATGGGACTAATACTTTGGATAAATATGATTACACTAAGATTTTTTTTGTTTTTTAATCAAAGTTATAACATACTTGTGTGGCAGGAACCTCTTTCCACCATAGTCTTGGACTCTTGAAGTACCAGGTGTCTAATGCCCAAAAGAGTGGCCAAGATGGCTGTCGCTGAATTAAAATTATCAACCTGATGAATCAAAATTGAAAGACTTGATGATGGATGTTAACGGGTAGATGAACTGAGTTACTGTAATGCTGCAGATGGAAGGACCACTGCTGAATCAGTAATGGATTCAGGGCACAGCTTCAAATAAGCCACATGAAGAGTGGAGGAGGGTTATTGTCTGAGCTGCTGTCATTAAGGATGAGCTGGCAGGATCTTTTTGGGTAGTAGATCGGCTGAAGGTCACCTCACAAACCTGCTGCCAGCTTCTGGAGCGTTCTTTTTTTAACTACTCGAACTGAAAGACGTCCACAGCATTCAGGACGGCCAGTGTTTTAATGCAGGACATAAAAAAGCCTCTAATATCTGCTAACCTTGGGGCTCCCTTTTTTCAAATAGGAATGTATTTCTGTTGCTTTTACCCTTGTAACCAAGTATATAACCGAGTATCTAATCTCCAAATACATCCGACACTAAACATATTTTTTGAAGTTTTTTAACATTTCAGATGATACATTTGTCAAACAGTAAAAATATTTACCTAGAATAAAAATGGCTGTGTAATTCTGCTCACAATGTTCAATATGATAAAATGTATCTGTGTACAACTGTTAACATTTGATTCAGCAACGTCAGATTTTTCCCACAACTCGATGGTTACCAACCCGGGGTTAAAGAGCACAGAGGATCCCAGGCTTTCAAACCAAACATGGTGGGGCAGGGGCTCCATGGCTTTTTAATGTGTGAAGGGGGTCCTTAAAGAAAATAAGTTGGGAAACAAAACAACTAGTACTTATGAAACCGAATTATGTAAAATGTTCTCTTCTGGCTCAATTTTTCCTATTTAAATGATTTTTTAAAATAATTGAATTCGACATTTCAAGAGCAAGAAATGAAAAAATCTGTCAAAAAATAACTGATATTGTTCAAATACTTGGGTTACGTGTGCGTTTACATCGTTGTATTCATTTCAAGTTCTTTTCCGACTATAAAGGATTATTATTCTGCAACATAATGACCTCTGTCATGTATTCTGATACCTGCAGTCACATCTTACTTTTCTTCAGTGTGAAGCCCAATCCGGTCTAGTCAATGATGATTTATGCTCAGTTTTGAAAAGCTGTTGAAGAGTCAAATGATACTGATGGTGAATGACATTGTGCAGCCAGTTTTAATGTAGCCCACTGAAAATGACCTTTACTTTTTCTCCCTTTTCTCTCTTTCACTCTCCTTTCTCCAACTCTAGCTCTCAAGCTGCCCCTGGGGAAGACCACAGTGATGCATTTAGTTGCCAGAGAGACTTTGCCTGAGCCAAATTCCCAAGGTAACCAGCTCCACGTCTCCCCTCTTTCCTTTCATAGGGCTTTTCACGCACTGAAAAACTTTAAATGTTCTGCTCCCAGCCATTATTCATCTCTACACATGGCATCTGTTTCACGAAGAGACACTAATGCAAATGTTTGGCTCTTTTAAAAGTATCCCAAAGATACTGGCCGGTATAAATTATGATACATGACATGCTACTTTTTTTATGACAGTGTTTTAATCTGATGTCAAATCAAATCTCAAAGTGTTATGCATCCAAAAAATGAAACAAATGAATAAGAAAGACAGAATGGAAGAGAAACATTTCTTACATGGAGAAATCTGTTGTGGAGCTGTATTGATTCAGAAGCATGCACATCCATCTTAATGCACACACACTATATCAGTGCACACTTCTGTACTGGATGATTGAATGATTTGTACTCTTTTTCTTTTTTTTTTAATTGCCTTTAACCCCCCCCCCCCTTTTTTTCTGTTTTTTTATCCAAAAGAGTTCCTCATAAAATGTGGCCATGTTTTCATGAAATCTTCCCTTCAATTAGCAAGATTAATCTGATCCTGTGGGAAACACTGATTCTGGTAACTGTTGATCAGTCTGCACATTAAGCTGCAACGGCTTTAACTCTGAGGCGTCTGTGGGTTTCATGTCTCAGTCAAGTCCTCTAGTTTTTATCATGTTAACCTGAAATTGGGTTTAACCAAAACCATTTACATGCTTTCTCTTTATTTGGTGGTACTTTTATTGTAAATTTGCATGTCTCACCTTATGTTAAGATTCAGTGGATGGAAAAAAATCAATCTGAGGGACATTCTCTGATTTAATTCAGACTTTACTGCTAGGCCATTCGAACCTAGATGCAGCACAATACGCAGACCTTGATGTTGTCATTTGTAAAGATTTCTTTACTGCAGCTCTCTGGTTTGTACAAATCCTTTGAGAAAAAGAGTTACATTGAGTTTCTGACGCTGGAAGCTATTTGTCTTTCCAATGACACTCGTTTGTGTGTGTGTTTTTTTCAGGTCAAAGGAATAGAGAGAAGACCGGGGAGAGTAACTGCTGTGTCATTCTGTAAATAAACGCCTACGCTGCCAGCCCTCCATCCTTCTCATCTGTTCACACTATCAATGTCCTGGACCTAGTGAGCTTGTCCCCTGTCCTGGAGCCTGTCCACAATGCGGATATGCACACGTACAAACGCACACCTTTTCCTTTTTTACCCCCTCATGCACACATCCTCACAGACATAGGAACACGGTGGGATCCGACTGATCCAAGACAGAGTTGGGGAGCAGGAAATTGATTAAGAGTTGAGTTGATTCATTGTTGTACTTGATTTGCTGTCATAACTGAGACGTAGAGGAAGGAACTGGATTTGCATGCATTTTCTTTCTATTTCTTTATTTCTCAAGGCTTCTGCTACTCACTTGTGCACAAGCATGCATTAAGCGGCAAACATACACACCTTGCCAAGCGAGCCTCAACTAGTCCGTTAAGTCATTTTCTAACCGGTTTACTGATTCTGGCTGGTTGTCGTTGCAATGCAGTGCCCGACTTTGTGTGTGTGGCCTTGTTATCTTATTCAGAATGCTGAGAATTTGAACCACGAGCAGCACACCAACACAAACACCGACACCCAGTCTTCACATCCAACCATATGTGTTTATGTGAAATCCCTCAGTGCAGCAGAGGAAGCGTTGATGTGCCTGATCAGAAAACTCAAAGTAGATCACACTCGCTCACAAGCAGTATACACACAGACGCACACATCTGTGTTCTTTTTCTGCCCTTATAGGTCGCAAGAGAGAAATTACTCCTTTTTTTTTGCAGAGCGCTGTACAGACTGAACACATCCTGCTCTTTCAGTCCATCTTCTTCTAGCCAAACAACGCCTAACAAGCAAACAAATAGACAAACAACCAGGCTTGGGGGTCTCGTTTTGGATATTTGTTTGACCATGACTTCTGCGACTGTGTTTTGACAGTCCATGCATATTACTGACCGCCTAGTGTTGTGATTTAAAAAAACAGTACGTCCCTTTTTTTCCTCCTCATCCTTTTTCTATCAGTGTTGTGAAGGATCTCTTCGACCGCCGCTTCGTAAGCAGGGAAATCAATTCAGAGGGAAAATGCTCCCTTTTGTTTTTCTTAATTTCCTTCTTTCTCTCTCTCTCTACTTAATTCATGTTCCGCATTAATAAGTCCATTTTGCACAACTGAAGCATGTGCTCCTTCATCAGATTAATACAATGTATAAAAAAAAGTTTTGTTTTATTTTATATGTTTCCAATGGAAGTTATGCTCCAAACTTAGGTAACGTGTAGAATATATTTAATATAAATCTTATATAGAACATGATGACTTTAGATCTTGGTGGTATACATTCTATTGGTGTTTAGTCTATGATTGTGTGTATGGTTAGCTTCTAGCCAGTTCACAGTCACTCGCTGACAACGTCTTGTGCTTAACAGCAGCAAATCCTCCCTAATCGTTGATGGACTGATGGATTTTATTCTGTTTTCCGTGCTCTTTTATTATTATTTTTTTCATTTGTTCATAATTTAATGTAATCTTTTGTGGTTTTTTGCTTTAAAGAATTGCTTTTTAACAGCACTAGGTCTTAAAAAAATATTGTTTATATTGATCAGGGTTGAAATCTGTACAGAGTTAAACGTTTTCAAACGATTGTAAATAGCACTAATGCTCCCTCTTCTCCCTCCAATCTCCAAAATGGAATACAGCTGTAAACTAAATAAAGGTTATTGAAGTGCACTTCCTTCTGTCATGACTCATTGCCCATAAACTGTGTTGTGCGTTGCCACCGAGCGATCAACAATAATACAAGATGTAAGGTACTTGCAGCTGTCTTATTGTGAAACTCAACAAACTTGGAAGATTTAACTCATCGCAGTATTGTTGAAAATTTTCTAATGTTTTTGGATTTCATGATTAACGCCAATACACACCCGCCCAATTCTGCTGGCTTTATCAGGATGTGATCTCAAGCTCTCGCTGGAGCGATTTGCAGCCCAGCGTGAAGCGGTTGGGATAAGAATCAGCCACTCCAAATCTGAGACCACGGTCCTCTGCTAGAAAAGGGTGGAGTTTCCTCTTCAGGTCAGGAATGAGGTCCTGCTCCAAGTGGATGAGTTCAAGATTTACCGGTGGATCTATTCTCCCACTCTCTCCTATGGTCGAAGCTGTTGGTAGTGACTGAAAGAATGAGAATGCGGATATGAGAGGCCAGATGAGGTGGCTCAGGCATCTGGTCAGGGCGGCGTGGCCCACTGGGAGGAGACCCCAGGAACCTTGACTGTCCTTGGATGGATGGACATACCCAGAAAAACACATAATGAGTACATTTATCTGATTATACAAATGCACTTATGTAACAGATCATGTTTTAAAGTGTATTATTTCATCTTTTACTTGAGTTAATGATTTGGAAATTTGGAAAGGTTTGTGCATAACAATTTGTGTATGTACAGCTGTAAAGGGCAGGAGTAAAATATATGTAATATTTTGTTCTGAAATGAAGTCATACCTTTGGCATTAGATGAAATTCAAACATAGGTCTCACTAAAAAGTCCATCAGACAGCTGCAGTTAGTCCAGAATGCTGCTGCTTGAGTCCTCACTGAATGGTTGGAAAACACTGAATAGTTTAGAACTACAATACATTCAGGAACTTCGAGTTCATTATGAACCAATCAGATCCTCTAGATCATAAGCGTCAGGTCTACTTTCAGTTCCTTGAGTCAGAATTAAACACAGAGAGGCAGCATTTAGTTTTAATATTCCTTAAACTGCAGTTCTGGGTTAAAAACTTTTCTATTTGCTGCTTTTTATCAAAACAACTGATAATTAACTTTTATTTCATGCATTTTGTCTGTCTTCTATGAAGGTTTCGTTTACTGAGTTTAGTTGAAACCAAACAACCTGTTGGCATAAACATCCCAAGCCAACTTTGAGCACCGTGTTAGAGGGTTGATGATTTGGTTTGGTAACTACCTGACCTGGAACTGAACCTTGCAGTAATTAAATTGGGCACAAACTCATCTGTATATCCAAATATTCAAGAGTCAAACACAAGGCCAAGGTTAGTCAAAACTGGGTCATGTAACAGGTTAATGATCCCATGCACCGCAGCAACACTACAACAGAATGAGTGGTTGCAGTGGCTCAGTCAAAGTCCACCTCTTCTGATATTTACCCCACTTAAAGGTCTGACCAGATAAGTTTTTTCTGCATATGTTGACCATTGGAATTAATAGATGGTGTGTTTAATTCTTAAAGAATGGGGTCTTGAGGTACTTTAAATGACAGGACCAAAATGTTTTAATTTTTTCCATCCAAGGAAGTTGTGGAGTTGACTAGGTTTGTTTGTTACCGGCATTCTTCAAAAATATGAAAAACAGGTAAACTGCAGGAAAATGTAACCAGAGGGAGAGTCTAGCCTGTCTGAGAAGCCATTTATGTTTTATGTATTTCTTCTGCCATGGCAGAGGTCTCTTTTTCCCTCCACAACAGCTGAGGTGGATGCTTTTCTCTGTGTATCTTTATCTTCACAATTATGTAAAGACTAATAAGCTCACTCAATGTTTCTTACATAGAAACTGTAAAAACAGAAATTGGAAATCTCAGAAATTTTTCCTTTTTGGAAATAAAATCAAGTAAAAGATTAGCCTTCAGACATATTGCCAAAAGGTTAACAAGCGACAGTGCGTCCCTGTGCATGTATTGGAATGTTTTGTGACAGATTCTCACCTTTTAATAAATGTTGTAGCACCTGTTACTGTCCCTTTATACTAAAGCTGCAACTTGTCATTTAGAACAAACTTATTGACATCCATCTTAGAAAAGACAATGATCAGAGGCTTATTGGAGCTCATTCCACTCATTTAACCTTCAAACTGATTAAGTCCTAATACACCAGAGACTAAAATCAAATTGCATCATTTTTCCATGACAAACATGTGATGCTGTTCAGGGGCTTGTCCAGTTTGCACAACACTGAGTGGGCCAAAGTGCAGCTGGAAGAACTGTGTGGAACACAGAGTACAGATCAGCCTGCCATCCTGTGAGCTGTTTTTGCAAACGTGTCATGCCTCCTGAACTTGGTTAATGGCACACTGAGCAAGCAGCGTTACATTACTGTGGGGGCTGTTTCAAGTTTAACATATAAAAAATAAGTGACTTTGACATGGCAGTACATTGAGAAAGGAGCTCTGAAAAGATTCATTTGCTTTCGATGACTGTACCTCTGTTGCTGTCACTGAGGTCCTGTGTGGTTTCTTTTTCCTCCTCCCTGTTTTCATCCCTCCCATCTCTCCACCCAGCATCCACTACACAGTAACAAGGGTCAGACATGAATACAGCTATTCTCTTTTCATGAAAAGAGGTCTGGTGCAGACAGAGAGGCCTGTGAGGACAGGAACACCAGTCAAAAGTACCATTCTGTTTGTACTAACCTAATCTCTGTGTCATTGCTGTCTGGTCTCTAAAGTAGTTGTAGTGTAGGTCTGCGTGAGAGAAAATGTTGCTGTATTATTTAAATACATGCAACAGATTCACAAGAGTCCATAAGCATGAAAAACTGATGTGAATGTGATGTCTGATGCCAGTTTGTTTGGCATGGTGATATCTGCTACTTCTTCATGTTTAAAGGATATGGTTGAAAAGTAATAATGGGGCATATATTATGTAAGACTTGATTTTTAATGTTCACTCTGTGAGTTCATTGCAAAACATTATAAAGATTGATGAGGATGCCATCTTCTGGCAAAATACCTGCATGGCAATTTAGTGTGGATATAATATGATCGGTTGTCTTCAGCTGCCATAGTGGTTCCATGAAACTTAATAACTTTAACGTTGAATATTTGATCTGACGAAATCTATATAATGTATGCAATACGTGTCCAATGGCTATATAGGACTTCTTCTTTTTTTTTTTTTACTTTTTTGTGTGTTGTTTCACCTGTTATCTGCATTTGGCTCTGTTTATATAAGTTTTTTATATATATTATAAAATTAATAATAAAATATTAATTATTATTAATATTATATATTAATAACAATTTTTTTATACGATTCCCATGACTACATTTCGCAGTGTCCTTGGACAAGGCACTGAACCCCACCTTGCCTCCCGATGTGCCTATCGGGTGCATAAATGTTCATACTAAGCACTACGCATGGTTCAATGCTGTATGAATGTGTGTGTAAATGTGACATGTAGTGTGTGCAGACATATATATACAGTCATCTGCAAATAAATAAAAATCCCATGAAAATCATGACATTGTTTTTGAACTATGGTTAAATATAAATATTTTTAATAAACAAGCAAAAACTAAGATGAAGTGGTATAGGTTATGTTGCTCATGGGCTAACTATGGGCAATCACACTATCAGGTGTTTTCCGTAGCTTTCCTATAAGACTTCTGCACCTGTTGGCAGGTATTCTGGCCCACTGCTCACCATTGGCCCTGAACCATATTGTTTGTCTTTTATTATTTTTTCAACTCATTGAAATAAAGAACAATGTCTTATTTCACTTAATTACAATTTAGCAGATTTACATTCGTTGTTATCTTTTTTTAGTCTCCATATATTTTAAATACTATTATGAATGAATATTTCTTCAATGGAAAGGTAGAAATAACTTTGTGCAGTGGAAACACTGCAGTGGAAACACTACATTGTGCTTTTAAAAAATTGTTTTGTATTCCAAACGTCAGATAACCTTGATCATTTCCTTCATAATTCATTTTCCAAATTTTCTTTGTGTTGTTTCTCTGGGCAAAATATGTCCAGATCATTTTACTGTCATTGTTAAAATCAACTAAGACACTGTTAAAGAAGTCGAACACTCTAGATACAAACTCTACAATAAATGATTAAAAGTTTAAATATGCATGCTGAGCACACCCTTACACAAATACCCACTGTAAAAATCAAATTAGATACACATAAAATCATCTAAACATCACATTAAAAAAATTCAATTCAACAAACATTTGGCATCATTGCAAAACCTTGCAAAACAGTCAAATGTGCATAATGTAAGTAAATTACATAATAATTAGTATTCCAAAATATATACAAGGTTTTTACATAGATTATAGAATCCATATACATTGCACCTAGTGTCCAATAAGATTGCTTAATATTTAATCCACATGTGGTCAGTTGTTATACTGTTAGTTCAGGTTTGTGTTAATGTTGATGGTTTGGGTTTGTTTATTTTGGGTTTTTAGATCAAAAACTATTAAACAGTCGGGTGGTTTTGCCTCTGGCTGCCTGGTAATGTGTACACGAGGGCAGGAGTTCATGCAGCTGCATTGGATGATGTGTTTAACCTTTTAAAGGCAATAGGAGTTAAAAATGTCCTCAAGAGTAGGGAACTGTTATTTTGAGTCTAGTTTTGATCAGTCTTTGCAGGGCCTTATTGTCAGCTGCTGGGCTACTATTGTGCTACTAAGCTACCACATGAGGGTGCCATAAGTGAACTTTAACTTTTCAGTAATACTCAGTGTAATTTATTTATTTATTAGATTCTTTATTTATTAGGTACACCCCCCCCCCCCACCACCTTGTATTTTTATACCTGTATTTATTTCTTTTCTTTTCATTTTCCATTTTCTTATCCCCAAAATGATCTATTTCTGTATTTTACTTTATTCTAACATTTTATCTATCAATTTTTTTAAACTTCTTTTAATTCCCAGTTGTATGTATGTATTCATTACATTATTTCCATTTTCTTCCTCTATTAATTTCTCAGACCACTTTTATTTCTGTTACCTTTTCACAATTCTCTGTCTCTTTTGTACATTCATAGCTATGTCTCTGCCTCACAATCTTTGGCTAAAGAGGCAGATATAATTCCACTCTCCAGTGTGGCAACATAGCACAGATTCAGCCTCCAGAACATCAAAAATGCCATGAAAAGTCATCTGTCCAAGGCAAAAGTCTGAGAAGTCCAATCAGTAACACTGATGCTCATGGAGTGACTATGTAAAGGAGTAGTTCAGACTTGTGTCCGGTGAAGGATGGGTGCAGGTGGTGTGTGAGGGCTACGGTTTTCCAGGTAACTGCCTGAGTTTGGAAATCTGTAAGTTGGGTTTGATCCGAATATTTTGCCAGCCTATCTTATTAGATGGGACAGTGTGGTTTTATGTTTCGTGGTGGGTGAGTTGTACCGGGTTATTTTGGTTCTATAAGGGATTTGTAAACCAAAGCCAGAGTGTCATTGCTGACGGCGAAAGACATCAGCAGGTAAAAACACTGCTGAGCTTAATGGAAATGATGTGTACTGTACATTTAAGTTCCACTGCAAGTCGATTTCCGTCTCCAGGTTATTAAAAGACTCCACCTACTCCACTGGATGATCAAGAGAATCCAGATGAAGTGGCTCGGGCATCTGGTTCAAATGCCTCCTGGATTCCTCCCTAATAAGCTATTTTTGCCATGTCCCAGTGGGGGGAGACCTTGGGGCACACCTTGGACATGCTGGAGGGGATTACATCTATCGGCTGGCCAGGAATGCCCCCCAAAATTAATTTTACTTCTAAATAAAGTTGAAGACAATTCATTATTTAAATGAGTGACCCTGAATACTTAGAAAAAACATGTTTTGGCCTTCCTCGAGTAGGGGCATCTCAAAAACTAAAGCCTTTTTTGAAGCCTTGCCACTAGACTAATTGGTCTCTTGTGTTTGTCTTACCAATAACCCAAATTCAGTTAATGCTGAACAAACTTACACTGTTTCACTTTCTGCTGCTCACTGAAGTTGGCTTCGCCTGATTGGAGGCTTAGAGGGACAAACAATCATATAGCAATGATAACTGACTGATGAAGAGTTATACAGTATGTCATTGCACATTTGGGTAAGTCAGTATGTGCATCCAAACGCATGCATGTTTGTACAATAGATGCACACAGCAACAGTGAGTCCAGACGAAACAAAGAGAGTTTTCGAAGTGGAATCACAGACATCACTTTTCCCTCAGAGAGATAAAATACAAGAACATGTGAAATGTTGATTTTGCCCAGAAACAAAGTGTTTCTTCATGTTTGGCTGTAAGCAGATATCACAGGAAGAACCGCTCCTGAGGAGAAGGAGCCACAGCATCCAAGCTGTCTGAAATTAGCATTGTAGATTTTTCTGTTGTTAATTTATTCCATTAAGTTCAATTTCATTTATTGGTCAGATCTAATATTTGGTTTTAATATGAAACAAACTTGTGAATTTGTAACATATTTTTAAAAAAGGAATAGAATAATTACTTTTCCAAGTAGTTATGTATTTTTGTTTGTATGTTTGTAATCTTTCTCTGCCTGGTTAATTTTTGGAACGTCCAGACTCCGATCAGCCAGTAATAGCGTTCCCTTAGTGATCCGGAGTCAAATTATGAAAGTTAAACCCCTTTGCGAAGAAAAAGCGTCACACAAAAGCTAAAAAAAAATGGCCGCTATCGCTAACTAAGCTAGCCGGACGTGAAATCGGGTATAGTCCCTTTAACCTTAGATAGACCAAATGAGATTTAATTCATGTCATGACACCTAAAGAATCTTGTGTTATTAAGAGACTTTTCCATTTGTGTATACTTGTATCTTCATTGTCATTCTTTTTTTTTTTTTGATCAAATTTTTTTTTTTTATTAATAATTGACACAGAGTAAACAAGATACAACACACATTTACATAATCAAAATGTAAGAATCATCAGCATGATGAAAACAAGCACTTTTTGGTAGAGTATGTAGGAGTGCCTGGACCAGCCTCAGCAATTCCCTCAACTCCCCTCAACATCTAAATCAAATCTTCAACTCCGCAGTAGTGTCCATCTTAAGTGTACATTACGCAAAATCTCTGATCTGCAGAGTTACTCCGGTCACCAGAGCCGCCGAGTTAACAGAAAACGTAAACCAAAACATTAACTGAAACACAAACAGAAAAGAGAACTTGTGGTTCAGCAGAACTTGTGATGGAACTGTAATTAAGTCTCCTTACAGCCCAATAAGTTCATTCTCCAACAGCCTGTTAACTCTAAAGTTAATGTGATAGTTCACCATCTGAAATCTAAACTAGTAGTAGATCTATCTTTCAATTATTGTTTAAAAATATTAATATTCCTGCAGCACAGCGGACCTGATGTTGACAAAGTTTAATATGTTGCTTCAAAAGTTAGAGTGAAGCACCACTTGTTGTTTGTCTTTTTTTTTTAAGTCAATAAAAGTGGTCAGACACTGGTTATGTAAATTCACCAAGTCCCAAAAAGCTTGTCCCAAGAACTTAAAACTGTTATAAAAATCCTCCATTTTTATGATTTCCTGACCTGTGGATTAAAATGATTAAATTGCATTATATTTTATTAATGTTTATGTGTGAGAAACCCACTTCTGCCTATATTTTCAGAACAAGGCAAATCCAGTTATCCAGGCTTATTGAAATCTTCAAACTTGACCAAGCAGCCAACAAATTGGTCTGAACTTTTGGTGAGGAATCCCTGGGAATCATTGAATCCGCTCTCAACTTCAGCATACATCCTGGTATAACTCCCTCTCCACCAAGCAAAAAACAAAAACAAAACCCACATAATAAACCGCACTAGCAAGATAAGCTAACCCTGCAGTATAAACCCGCTTTAGATTCATATGACTTTTTATTGTTGTTTAAACATTTCAAAGGTTTTCATGGCCACAGTTTACGTTTACTAACTAACTAAACGAATCACCCACCATAGACTTCAATGGATGTGATCACTACTTTTTTCATCACAAAATGACAGTTATATACTTACATATTAACATAGGTGACAGTAAAGAAAATTAAATTACACAACTCAGTAAATTGAATAAATTGAATAAGCTAGTAAAGAAACAAAAAGAAAAAAGCAGGAAGAATATATTTAAAAAATCACATTTCCCCAGTTGATCTACATCCTATAAATCAGCTGCTATTTGTGTTTTAGTTGTTTGTGAACATAACACAGCTCAAAGACAGCGAGATCACTATCTGCAAAATAGATTTTATTTGTAAGCCTGCAGTGTTGTAAGTTGAGAGGGCTGAAAAATAACCAACTCCCAGGACGCCCCCCCCTCCGTCCCTGCCCTCTCACAGCGGGTCTCTTACACAATGGAAAGACAGACGCGGTTCGCAGCCATGGATGGACATGCACGCTGGAGGTCAGCAGGAGGGAGGGATAGAGACATGTGGGGCGGATCCCGCAAAGTGAGAAGAGTTTAAAGCCCACGTGAAAGCAAAAAAGGAGCTTCAGGAAGTTGAGCGCAGCAGAGGGAGCGAAGCCGGAGCTGTCCGCGGTGCTGAACCGCCGCCTCTGCAGGATAATCAGCGCACCGTGTTTCACGTGGCACACCCTCACCCATGACTCCTGCCCCAAGGTAAGTTTTGATCCAGTCTGATCTCTTCCTTTCTGACATTGGAATAATCCGACAATGTGTTGACTGCACGTGAGTTTTAGCTGAAATCACTGTCGCGTTGTTTGCAACTTTATCAATTATTTGCTCTTGGACAGCTGAACTTTATTTAGCCACATAGGATTATTGGTGCAATCAAAAGATGAGATGAATAGCCCACAGTTGCCTTGTATATAAAAAAGCTTCATAATTATATCAATTTCATCAGCTGCTGTTCAGAAACCTGCATTTATTCTCTGCTCTGAAACAGCTTTCATGACATAATAAAATAAATCCCCAGTTTCTGCAGGGGATATTCAGTACAGAACAGCTTTTTTCTGAATTTATGTTGAAATAGTTGACCTTATTTGTTGTAATTCAACACTGAAATTTTTAAGTTTGCATTTTTTGCTTTTTAACTCATTGGTTTTGCTTTTAAGAGAGTGCTGTCATTATTATAAAAGTACTGATATATAATATTCCTCAATAAAGGTATTATGGATCAGAATGCCACACATTCGCTGGCTTGGTTGCTTGTTCTTAATATGGACTTTTCTCCCCTTTCTTTCTTTTTTCAAAGACTGTTTTCTGAGACTTTTCTCCACATTTAACATTTTTTTTATGTGGTAGAAATGAAAAGTTAAATAACTGAACTTAGTTATCCGTGATCTGAAAGTTCTTTTATGGTCTTCACAGCTTAATTTGTCTTTTCACAGTTGTTTACTTTGTTGCATCCTTGTGTTCTCATGAGACTTATCAATCTGCAAAGCTAACAAGTCACCTAAAAACATACTTTTGACTTCCCGGGTCAATATTTAAGAGGTACAAAACAAGTCTTTTAACATCTGTTGTTATTATTCAACTTTCTTATAAGTATAGTGAAAAACTAAATCAACAGCTGTATTTTCTTCTATTTAAAAAAACACACAAAGCAAAACCAATGAAAAACAGATGCTGTGACTTGTAAAAGGTTTATGTATTTTGAGAGGACAAATACTCAGTGAGGCTACAGAGTGAACAAATATAATGAATAGATAAATAAATCAATAAATGTCCAGAAATAACATGTCTGGGACAATCTTTTATAATTAGTTCATTTGGCTTCTCTTTTTGTACTAATGTATCGTCCTCTTGTGTAAGCTTTGTGCCGTCTTTATGTTGCAGATGGACTTCCAATCGATTGTAAATGATAAAATGTGTTTAATCTTGACAGATGTGTATAAAGTCCAGCCCTGTTGTAACCGCAGGCCATTTGATAATTGATACTGAGGCACTTTCATGACGCCTTCAATCCTCTTATCAAAGCTTCACTTGGCTCTTTAGTCCCATCACCCAGAGAGCAGGGAAGGTATAACATGTCTATGCAAGGACCAGCCCAGTGGTAAGGAGGAAGATGAAGCCTCCTGGAATAGAAAATGCTGACAGAGAAAAATACCTTTTTTTTCCCACTCCACGGCCCATTAAAGAGGCCATGCAGATGGTTTCTGACTAGGAAGCAGCTCTCTAAGGGTTTTCTTGACATTTTTTCTCTTCCGTCATCAGACTCTGATTTATTTATCTTGTGCTGTGTTGTACCTGAGTTCAGGAGGAAAGCCTTGCCTCCACCTTGTGTCATTACATTTTCTCACATGCAGAAAAATTTTATTAGACAGGAGATGTATCACAAGTTGCCCTGCGACAGATTGGCGACCTGTCAAGGGTGTACCCCGCCTCTCGCCCCTTGACAGCTGGGATAGGCTCCAGCACACCCGCGACCCACTTGGATTAAGCGGTACAGAAAATGGATGGATGGATGGATGGATGTATCACAAGTTTATGCTTTCTGCATGTTCTGGCAGGAGTCCTGCTTCAAACATCGAAATCTCTGACCCTTTTCCCTCCAATGCGGTACTCTGCATGTTAGAAACTCCCTCATGTTGATTCTTATCTGTGCTTTTTTTTTCTTTCTCTCTCATTTAGGTGTCCTGGCGACTGAGTTCTTAAATGAAGACAAATGAAGACAAATGAAGACAAATGAAGACGCTCCTGGTTGAAGAATATCAGGTTGAGGATATCAGCGTTGCGGAAGCTTTTCAGGAAATTAACAACTCAGTGCAACACAAAGTGATTTGAATGTAAAAATGTCCTCCTAAGTGCTACAACTTGGATTATTTACAGCCTGCAAACAGTGATTTAAACGTGGAGCATCTTTAGCCACTTCATTAGGATTAATGCTTCACATGCAGTCAAAGCATTCCCATCACTTGTGTTCAATGACACTGTAAAAAAACTGAAGGAAGAATTTTAAATACAGAGTATTATCAAGTTAAGTTTACTTGTGTTATGTGCTGGAGAAAGGACACAGGAACACCTGACACTGAGCAGTGAGATTTGATTAAACCTCAGTCA
>JAVQJG010208231.1:0-17831 GCA_036024015.1 Craterocephalus amniculus
TCTTTCCCTCCAACAAATGTCTCCAGGGCTACTCGTTGCTCACATTTCACAGAGAACTTTCCGTTTAATGTGCTGAAAAAAGAATCTCCTGCTGTGTCAAATGCTGCTGCTGCTCCATGTTAGCAATGTTGACAGTGTTGCTTCCTGTCGCGTCACTGCGTTGACTCCGCCTCTTTGGATAAGCTCGAAATTGATTGGCTCCCACTTTTTTGGGATTTTGGAAATCGGTTGAATAGGTCTCCTGGCCAGACTATATGGAGCTTGCGAATTTTAGTTGCGGCAGCCAGGCTACTCTGGCCCTGTATTGGATTGTGAATTGAGGAAAAAAACTGAGCAGTGATTTATTTTGAATCATAGATTTATTGCACAGGTGTTCTTTACTGTGTACCACTAGTGTAAATGTTCAGAGAGCAAGAATGTTTTATTACATTTTATAGAAGTGAATGAATTTAAATGTTTCTTTCATAGGTCATATGAATTTCAATGTTTTGGAAATTTAATAGAATCCACTTTTCTTTTAATGCCATATCTGTGAATTTGCTTCATCAGCATCTTAGTAAATCATCAGTGTCATTTTTCTTTAATTCCATGTACTTTTTTGTTCTGTGTGCAGGAGTATGCCAAGATGATACATGTCCTGCAGGCGTACTGCATCATCTCTACCGGAGTACGCATTACCTGCTCCAACCAAAACGGGCAGGGAAAGCGCAGCACCGTCCTCAGCACCAGCGGAAGCCAGACCATGAGAGATAACATCGGGGCCATATTTGGACCTAAACAGGTTGGAACATCATTGTCTCATTTTTCTCATTCCTACAGGATGGGATTCTTAATGTTTTTAAAACATTTTTTCCAGTAATTTTACTTTGAGAGACTTTTTATCTGGTTTCTTTCTTCTTCTGTGTGCTGCAGCTCCAGAGTCTTCTACCTTTCCAGCAAATGTCTCCTTCGGAAAATGTGATTGAGGAATATGGAATCAAGGAAGTCGATCTACCCAAACAGCTTTTTACGTAAGTACAGCCGTCTAACTGAAGCAATGTTTTCCTCTAAAACCAGGGATGTTGTACCAAAAAGCTAAAAGGAAAAATCCTGTTTTGGTAGCATCACAGGGTTTGTGTCTCGGGGTGACCACGGCGTTGGGCGCAGCGCCACGGACAGGCAGTTTTTTTTCATTAACAGCCGGCCATGTGACCCCCACAAGGTAAATAATGCCACGTAGAAATGCCAGGATTTCCATTTCCCACCTCATCTTCTGTATTTCTGGAATTACAGGTCACCAAACTTGTGAATGAAGTCTACCACACGTATAACAGGCATCAGTATCCATTTGTTGCCTTGAACATAACCGTGGCCTCAGGTGGGGAAAAGAAACTGCTGTTAATCCAGTTTGTTTTATTTCTTTAGAAGTTCTTAATTTTCTGACTATGGGGAGTGTTTCTGATTTATTTTCCAGAGTGTGTTGATGTGAACGTAACCCCAGATAAACGTCAGATTTTCCTCCAGGAGGAGAAACTCTTGTTGGCCATACTGAAGTCTTCTCTCATTGCTATGTATGAGGCAGGAGTCAATAAGATCAGCCTGAACCACACACCTGCAACCAGTAAGAGCAAATTTTCACGTAATTCTCTTATGAATTCTGACTTTTGCCTTGACGGTTTCGTCTCTGCATTTGTTTCTGGATGCACCGTGTTCGTCTGAAGCTGTTTTGTGGTCTGATGAGAGTAAGACGCAACCAGAAGGCGGTCAAACGGTGAATCCAAGCCCAAAGTCATCCATGAATCTGGCAGCCCTCACAGCTGCCTTTTCAAATCATAGTGGCGCCGCTTTTGGCAACAAATCAAGAACTGAAAAAGTCTCCAGCAGCAGCCCGAAGCAGAAAACCTTGCAAGGTTTTTTTAAGGACTCTGTGAAAGCTTCTGTCTGTAGTCCAAGTGTGAATTCTCCTTCAAAACCTAGCAGAGAGACGGCTCAGCGCTTGCCGGTGGGAAGGTCTGTGCTGGATGGGTTTAGGTATGCGAGGATGTCCTGCAGTGATACAGATGCTGTTTCCAGTTGTGACTTTACAACAGAAATAACACATAAACAGAGTTCTGCTCTGGACTCCACCTCTCTTAAAGACAGCAGCAATGTCAAAGATGGATCGCACAGTAGTGACCCTGTTCCCGAAATCCCAGAGGTACAGACTGATGTGTGCTCATCCAATGAGGACTCTACTGTGAGCCCAGAGGCTAAAAGAGCCAGGGTAGAGAAAGCAGACATCCCTTCAGAGCAAGAATCTAACACGTTTACAAACCACAGTGATGAGTCTTCCTCAGTGCTGGACGCCCCAGTCTGCCTGAAAAAGAGAGCGGTGTGTTTGAAGTTTTCTTTACAAGAGCTGTCAGGAAATATGAGGAGACTGCAGGAGCAGCAGAAACAGAGAACGGTAGAAGAGCTGAGGTTCAGACGCTTCAGGGCCAAGATCAACCCCGGAGAGAACCAAAGTGCAGAGGAAGAGCTCAAGAAGGAAATCAAGTACGTATCACTTCTGTAACCACAGCAGACTGGGCTTTGTGGTATTAGCGTCTCCATGATCTGTCTTTCATTCTTGCAGTAAGGAAATGTTTAAAGAAATGGAGATCATCGGGCAGTTCAACCTGGGATTCATCATCACCAAACTGAACTCGGATATCTTCATAATTGACCAGCATGCCACAGATGAGAAGTACAACTTTGAGATGCTCCAGCAGCACAACGTGCTCCAAGGACAGAAACTCATTGTGTATGAATGTGAATCTGTAGACGGCACCTTGTATTAGCCCGTGTACCAACGCCTGCTTCTCTGATTTATCTATGTTTATATTTTATGCTCTCAGCCCACAGAAACTTCATCTCACTGCCATCAATGAGAACGTACTTCTGGAGAACATCGAGATTTTCCGGAAAAATGGCTTTGAGTTTCTGGTTGACGAGGATGGTATGACCTTTTAATACTTCATTATGATTAAATATGAGCTCATTGGTGATCATATTTAGTCCAAAATCATAATTTCTCATGCTGCTGATATTATCTCTAACCTTTGTTGTTACTGCAGCTCAGGTAATGGAGAGAGTTAAGCTGGTGACATTGCCCACCAGTAAGAACTGGACCTTCGGTCCTGCGGACATCGAGGAGCTGATCTTCATGCTGACTGACAGCCCGGGTGTCATGTGCCGCCCATCTAGAGTCAGACAGATGTTCGCCTCCAGAGCTTGTCGGAAATCTGTAAGTTCATATCAGTTTAAGTTCATCATAATATTTAAATTAACTCAAATTAACCCTTTTTATTCTCAATATTTTCATATCAACCAAATCAAAAGATGAGATTTTTCATTTTGAGTCCATCTGCAAATACAGGAGGAGCACTATATTTTATATTTTCGTTATTTTGGGCACCGGGCCGTTTCCATTAGGTCTGAAAAAATCTAATCGAGAAATCGAATATCTGACTTTTTTAATTCATCATATTAACATTATTTTTTTCTGTTTCTTTCCGTGTGACTTCAATATTGTTTGCAATACTAACACTTCTAAGGGGAAAAATTCCTCCAGCAAATCTTAATTGACTATCTCTCAGGTAATTAAAACATTGTGCTAAAATGAGTGGAAATGTAAGACAGCAAGGAGGAATAAAAATCACAAGACAATTTTCTATTTTAGTGGCAATGCACCTTTTTGCAAATTCTAATCTAAAAAGTAGAAAGCATGGGAATAATTCATGGCTTATTTCCCAGTTTTATTATAGTATTATTATTTTTAAAAGAATTCTCTTTTAAATCGGTTTCTAATCATCTGTTTTCAGGTGATGATCGGCACTGCTCTGAGCGTGAGTGAGATGAAGAAGCTGGTGCTTCACATGGGTGAGATCGAGCATCCGTGGAACTGTCCACACGGCAGGCCGACCATGAGGCACCTCGCTAACCTGGACATCATCTCACAAGACTGATATTGTAAAAAAAGGACCTGTCTGAGTAGTTCACATGACACTGGCTTGATTACAATGGAATATGTCTTTGCTCCAGTTCAGTTCTATTAAACATTATTTCAGTCATTTGTTTTCTGTACAGCTGACGGTAGATATTGATGTTTTTGTTAGAATCTCTGTATTGATGTATTCTTTTTTAATTCAATTTGCACCCTTTTAAAAAAAATCTAAATAAACACTATGTTTACATGCCAAACACCAATTTTGTTTTATGTAAAGCCGAGTCAGTATAGGATGAAAGAAGTCACATTTTTAGATTTTACATCTTTGAAAAAAATATCATAAATACAGACTTTCTTCATGATACGAATGAAATTTATGAAAATCACCTTTATATGCATTAGGTTAGACAGCTAACCCTCCCTGATCCGAGTGTTGATATCAGCAATGTTCTCAATTGTGGGTTCTGCACCCTCGAGGGGGATGTGTTCTCTGAGGGCCAGTCCCAAGCCTGGCTAAATGGAAAGGGTTGCATCAGGATGGGCATCCGGTGTAAAATGTGCCAAAAAAATCTAAACAAAAAACTCAAATACATGGGACAATGGGATGATTTGGTGTGGTGACCCTTTTCGCGATAAGCTGAAAGGAAAGCTGGAGTAGCTCATTTGAATTAGGTAATGTTTAATTTGCAAAAATAAAATATATTCTTTTAAAAATCACTACTTGTCAGTCAACATATTTGTATTGCCATGAGTTATGTTGTTACATCAGCACTTGTAACATGCAATTACCATAAAGCCAAATATGAATTAGTTCACTGTTTCTCTGAACTCAAACTCACTTCAGTAAAAATAAAGTCACAGAATTGTACAAAACTTTAAATTCTACTTTAGATAGATAAATAAAATGTTAATGAATGAATGCGTTTTAATAAATGAATAGCAATTTTAATTAAAAAAAAAAATTAAATACTACTTTTATTTTTGTCCCAAGGAACTGAAATTCAGTCTTATTCATCTGTGTTAAAGTGGGGCTAATTTAAATATTTTATTCATGATCAGAATACATCTTCATTGAATATTCTATTCATAAAATGTCCAAAATTCCCTTCAATATTTAACGTTGACCAAAATTTACCTTCAAAATGGGTTTCAAGCTTCCGTTATAGAAATATAGACACATACTTTATCATCATATTTGAAAATAATAATTATAAAATGGCTCACTAAAAAAATTTCTCATTTTATGTGCCTAACAAGTACATTTTTATTGTAAATAATAATGATAATAATAATAACAATAATGAAATTCCCGTGGCATACCTCGCTGAGTGTAGTTGTGCGCATAGACATAATAAAGAGTACACGCCGCATTGGTACCATTGACTGTAAAAAATAATTGATTGGTACCCGACGCGCGAGAATTATATATATATATGGCCTATCTATGGTTGTGCGTACTAGAAGCACTTTTTGGCTTAATGACGCTACCGTAGTTTTGAGCGCGCTTCGGCGTTACCATGGAAACCCATTTGCTTCTAATATGTGGCTGAAATACATACTAATAAGGGGGTGAAATGAAAGAAAGTATGGCTTTAACTCAGACACAAATTAACAAAAATTCAAAGGTATTTTGTTTCAAATATGAGGAGGAGGAGGTGGCGCGCGGGACCGACAAGCCACAGACAGCGGGAGACAAACAAACTGATGTGTTGTCGAGAAGATCAGAAGCGGATAAAACCACTTTCAAGCTGTATGTTGAGCATGATATGGTGCAACACGGAAACGATGGCACTTCTGATCTCCAACTCGTTTACCTGAAAATACAGAGGTAATTATTCGCTGGTAATATGAGCTTTATATTAATAACATACAGTTAAAAGTACAGATGTTTACCCGTGTTTAAGTATTGTCACTGTTAACAGATACGAAGGGGAAACCTGTGAAGGGAAGTTTCATGGAGAGGGAGTTGCTTGTTTTGAGGGAGGCCATTCATACAAGGTACTGCTGTTTTTGGAAAAAAGTAACGCTTGGAAAATGTTTTATTTAATTTTTTAACAGCTAAAAAAACTACTTTGAGATATTTAAAACTTTAAAACAGTAACCAGATGTGTTGACAGACTGCATGACAGTCCTCTAAGTTCAGCCATAAGTTATACCAAACTAATTACAATGAAATTACTGCCTTTTGTGTGTAGGGAATGTTTTCCAAAGGACTTATGCATGGGCTTGGTGTTTTCACAATGGCAAATGGACTTAAATATGAGGTAGGATATGATATGGTGATGTCATTAAGCTTGTATCAAGTCTGTGTTAAAAACTAAACTAATAAACTTGATATTTTTCTACATATTGGTATAGAGTGCTTTCTTGCGGTGTTTCACAGAGGTGGAAAAAAGATTTTAAAAAATTTGTGTTTTTTCACCCAACAGGGAGAATTTGAGTGCAACAAGGCAATGGGCCAGGGCACCTACACCTGGCCAGATGGCAGCACCTACACAGGAAATGTCAACAATGGTATAAGACATGGATTAGGAACCTACAAATGTGCCAAAAACAGCTTGTTATACAGAGGGCAGTGGCATAAGGGTAAATGGCATGGAAAGGTATGCTACACCATTTTAAAAAATAAATTATTATAAGGAATGATGCTTATTCGTTTTAATGTATTTAATTTGTGATATCTCTGTAAGGGTACTGTGTATCATAACGAGGACCGGACCTCTTGGTACAAAGGAGACTGGGTGATGAACAGCAGGGAGGGATGGGGCGAAAGATGGTATGTTTGTGGTAAGCACAACTTCTAACTTGTAGTTTGCATCAGCCTGTAGATAATATCTGCTACCCCTGCTACTTGCCAGCTACCCCTCTGGTAACATTTATTCTGGTGAGTGGAGGAACAACAAGAGGCATGGACAAGGCACCATGAGGTGGATGAACATGGGACAGCAGTATGCTGGGGAATGGAAAGATGGCATCCAGGTATTTGTTTTTTTCACACCAGATTTCTGTTCTTGTTATTGATCTGATGAGCTCTCTTCTCTGGCAGCATGGTCGAGGCACACATGTCTGGTTCTTGATGCGTACAGATGCATCCCAGTATTTCCAAAGCAACAGGTACGAGGGGGAATTCTTTCAAGGTCAGAGGCACGGGAAGGGAACGCTTTACTATGCCGGTGGTGCAATCTACCAAGGAGAGTGGAAGAACAATAAAAAACATGGGCAGGTAAGTGAAATGATCAGCTTTGAGGAGCCTTGATGCAAGTAAAACTTCACTGTGGAGTCTTCCTCTGGCTGTTTAGAAAATACCTTTCTTACTCTTTTGACGTCATACAAAGATGTGTAACTTGGATTTTTATCATCAAGAAAGCATAATATGCTCTTTTTTTTTCTAGCTGCCTCAAATTCCTTTAGTCTTATTGAAGTTCCACTGCACCTGCCGATTTTCAGAAAGAGTCAGTCACCCCTGTCATCACTTCTACAACAGTTGTACAGCTTTGTTTTCCATATATTCAGTAACTTGGGCACAAACTACGCTCAGATTTTTAGGGTCAGGATATTATGCAGAGCTCACACTACCCCATGCCAGACAGCATTAATTTTTCCACGAATGCCGACAATTACCCACATCCACAGTTTAGCCATGGACAGTAGGTACTAATCCATCTTCTAGGGTCAAATCGTTAAAAAACAATGTGGTTTAGTAAAATAACTAGTAGAAAGCCTACTAAATGATCAGACAGTCAAATGTATGGACATAGTTTTCCATTAGATTTGGTAGTTATATCTGGTAGGGTTGCATTAAAACACTGTTTTCAGTTTTAGTGGCTAATTGTGTGATGTGTTTTTCATACAAGCAATTTTTGACGAACCGTTCCATTTTTTTAAGTAATGGCAGGTCCCTGTATTTACTGTATCAACCATATGGAATTCGCACTTCTTATTTGGCAAATACAATAGCCAATGTTTTTTGGCTTTTAACATTATTAAAAGGAAGAGAGAATTTAAAAAAAGATTCAACAAAGAAAATTGATTAGTAATAAATACATAAAGTGCATTACAAATGGTTTAGCATAGAATGGAAACTCATTCAGTGTCAAGAAAGCTCACTACATACAGTGCATAAGATTTGAGCCTCTGTTTGCTCGGGATAACCAATGGGAAACAAAGAGTAGGTGGTTTGAGTTCCCAACTCTAAGTGAAGGTGTATTCATTCAATCATGAGGTGTTTTCTATTCTTGATCTATTTAAACATTGGACAAAAGAACGTTGGCGCACAATTGCCTCTTTTCTTTCTAGATTTGTGAGCTACATGACTGTTGTTGTAAACTTGCTGAGCTTAGCTTGATTACGTGTTTTTGAACTTTTGAGGATTAAAATATAATCGCAGGATAGAGCTACAGCAGAGTTTACTAGTTCATAGGTACTCCTGAGCATAGAAAAAAACACAAAGCATATATAATTGCATGAAGTTCTTAAAGTTTGTGCACTATTTGGTTTTTAGGGCAAATTCACTTTCAAGGATGGTCGTGTATTTGAAGGAAAGTTCATGGATGATCAGATGGTGATACCTAACTTGACCGGAGGCAGAGCTCCCACTCCTCTTGGTAAAAACCCATGGTTTGTAGCTGTATTTTAAATATTTAGAAAAGAAACAGTTATAACTTAAAATTGCATTTTCATACAGGTGTGTACCCTCTGTCAGACTCTTCTGTGCTTGCGCTGGACATGGCTTTGAATATACAAAGTCTTCTGAAGAAATTCCCTGAGAAAAGGCGTACCACTGAGCGCAAACAGGTCACCTCCTGCCTCCAATTCTATCACTTCTTTATCTTTATCCCTGCTCCTGTGGTGACGCTGGGGCTCATATGTACTAGGTGGAGTTTGTGGTGCTGCAGCACGACATGGAGCTGAGATCCATCTATAGATTCTACAGCCGACTTGGTCACTCCCGCTCACCAGACAACACCTTCCTGCTGTCCCGCCTGCAGTTCTGGCACCTGCTTAAAGACTGTAACGTCCAGCAGCATGGTGTCACTGTGCAGCAGATAGACCGCACTATTAGGGGTTAATTTAACATCCCTACCAGTTTATCAGTTTCTCATTCACAGGACAGAACAACGTTAACAATTTTCTGTCTTTTTGTCTTAGAAGAGTCTTTTTCTGCAGAAATT
Source organism: Craterocephalus amniculus (assembly GCA_036024015.1). Lineage (NCBI taxonomy): Eukaryota > Metazoa > Chordata > Actinopteri > Atheriniformes > Atherinidae > Craterocephalus > Craterocephalus amniculus. The sequence continues at coordinate 9,118 of JAVQJG010208231.1, forward strand.
CTCTCTCCCTTTACCCCCATGTTGCTTCATGAGCTCCTCAGCAGTTTGGTGATTGTAGCCTACCACGTCTACAGTAAAGACATGATGTAAGGAATAAAATATCTTCCAACAGATAATCATCGGTAGATTTGAATACATGTTTAGAAAAACTTTCATGTTTTCTTGTCAAGGTAAGAAACAGGAGTCCTGAAAGGATTGCTGATGTAGGCATTGAATTTTCTGATGAACAAAACTGATTGTGTGGTTTAGCTTTTTCTAAAAAAAAAAACACTAACAGATAAGGAGAATACCTAGAAAACATTTTAATTTAAACCTTTTAGCCTGAGAGGAACATTTTTAATAGATTTCTTATTCCCAGCTCCCAAAAGAGCCTTCTGGCTGTCTGTCTGTCCAGACTGATGACAGATGACATCCTACCAAATGCAAAGAATATAACAGGTATTCACACTGCATTACCGGAGCTATGCTTGAAAATTAGAATATATACATGACAATAAAAGTGTTTGAATTGTTTTCAATATGAATAGAATAATACATAAATTGACTTTTATTTTGATATATCAAGACATAAAATAATGTTAAAATAATTTTCATTCTCTTAATGTTTTATTACTTTTTATAAAAACTTAAAATTAATTTGAAAATATAAAAAAGTATAATAGTATAAAGAAATTGCACTATGTGCAACATTACAGTAAATATATTTGGCTTTTTCTTCATATTTTAGCATTGATTTATTCTTTATTTTTCTTTGATCATCCACATTTTAATTATTTAAGAGGTAGTTGATTCTTTCAATGGGTCTTCTTTGACAAATTTGTTAAATGATGGATTGAACTTAATACTTTGAACGTCCAGTCCATCAGCCCAACCACAGGTTCCTTGCATCATGTTTTGCTGTCACAAGTCTGCAGAAACTAATTCTGCGGTACACTGCTGTCATCACTTGACTGTTAACTGGCACTGCACACAGTAACTGCAGCTGTTTTTCAGGCTTCCTGTTTAGGCACCCACACATTGCTTCGGTGGCCACAAAGTGCATGAGGAGGTGCTGGGAGGCGTATCAGGCTTTCTGCAGAGGAAACACAGTTTGCAGAGATGATAAAACCATGACCTGCCGACACCTTCTGTGGATGTTCCAGGTGAAACGTACTTGATACTAAAAGCACTCCAAACATCAGTTCTCTGTAGATTATTTTTCTACTTTCTGCCACATATTCCTTTAACACAAGCAGAAGGCTGGAAACAAAGGAATTATATTGAAGAACTGATGTTGTTCTATCAATTCTGCCTCATGCCTTCACTGTAAAACAACAGGCAGTATCTTAGAAACATGCCAGACACATTACAATGACTAATGCAGCGTCACCCTGGGCAGGATCTCTGTCTGTTGGACCACAATTTGACAACAACGAGATTATTGGAGATCATCACTGCTAAGAGCGGTGACCCCAACATGTCTTCCTGTCTGGATCTGGAGGTCTGTCATTAATCTTTCCAACTGTCAACTCATTAATTATTTTTCCATGCAAGATGAAGTATTAGAAAGCATCTAACTATCCTTTTCTCTCTCGCTGTTGCAGATAACATTCCTGGAGTTTTTTGAGATACTTCTAGGATGTGCAGAGGTGAAATGTCAACAGGCCTCCGGAGGAGAACCGGACCTGGAGGAGAACTGGACCAGGACCAGGAAGCAACCTGAGATAGAGGTAGACTCTGTCCATCTACTATCCATGCTACGTAAATGACTGTGAAAGGTTACCACAGTAAATGATGGACAACAGGCATGTATGAATTATGTTAACAATCTTTAAAATCTTTATATAGGAAAATGTTTCAAAAGGAGGGTTTCAAGTGGAGGGGAGTCAACATATGTGGACAGAAGACAAGACTGCCACATCTGCAGGTATGATTGTTGTGTTTGCTGATACATCCCAGCGTGCAGACATAAACTTCCAATATAATATGACCCAGTCTGTGCACAGTGATTAAAATGGAAAGAAATTATTTTTATAGATTTAGCTTGTCATCGTTTAATGTATATATATATATTTATATGTATATATTTTGCCACTGACTAATAAGCTTCAGATGGAAATCCAGCGTTAATTTTTTTTTCATTAAGGTAAAAATCTTCACTTGAAATGATGTAAGTCATGATGAAAAGTCTTTTGTTCAATCTGATATTTTACATTTCTAGAGGAATCCAGCCATGAAGAAAAGGGTGTCCAAACCAGTGAAATGGAGGCCAAAGACTGTAAAGTGGACCTTAGGACCCAAATGATTCATCAGTTTTTTAACCATTTTTTCCTCCCAGCATTTGATCATCACCAGTTAGTGACCAGAAAGATGAAGTTACTCCAGGAAGCCAAAACAGATATGCCAATGTATGCAAAGTAAATCCCAAGCTTATAAGTTATAATTATTAAGTGAAGATTGTTATTGTGTCATCAATTTTAATTATTTCATTTACATTATCAAAATATTACATTTTTTGAAAAACATTTTGATGTGTAAAATACAGCATTTACATCTATGAATCTCATATCCAAGGGGAATCTATTGACAGATGTGGAAACTACTTTTCCTATTTCTCTGTAATCACACAAAAATATTTTTTCCCTTTTTTAATTATACCTTAGAGTTAAAACAGTCTAAGCCCTTTTTCATGAAATCCAGTAATTTTGCTGTAGTGCTGAAGACAATCCTTTTTTTGCACCTGTTGCTACACATCTTTGCAGTTAGATGTCACCAAATCCCTCCAATGCAATTTGTAAGCAAAATCAAGCCATTTATTTCACAGCATCATCAGGTGGTGTCTGTACCTTTCATCTCACATATTCATCACACTTATTTGTGGTATAACTAGAGTGCTGAGTTACATGTGTTGTTACAGGCATAAGGGTTGTGTGGAGATGGACTTGTAACAGATGAGGATCAAGACTCAGTAATTCCTGAAACCTGATGAACTTGAATAAACCTTCTTTCTGCACCTAAACCAGTGACTGTAAAACATAAATAAATCAAATCAAAATGTCAGTGAATGACAAGATTGACTGGGTATAAATAAGACCTCAGGTCGTTTTCTGTTTGAAACTACAACTTTATTTTTAAAACAATTTCCTGCAACTCTTCAAATAAAAACTGGAGGTAATACACTGAACATTTTGAAGAATGATGTGTCTTTAACTATAAGTCAGGAGGGGTGAAAACCATGAGGTCACTCGGACAGACAGACTGGCGGATCCTGTCCTTCAGATCCGGGGTGAACAGAAGCAGAGCAGATTCTGGAGTCTGCACCTAAAAATGACACGTTCATTAAATATTGATATGAGATTTGTTGTTTTTAAAAACCAAACTAACTTTTCTGCACATATTGAAGTTATATTTGGAAGCAACAAAGTGAAGAGTGAAAAACTCGAACCTGTGGTGACAGAGGAGCTAACACCGAAGACACCGCTGACAGTGCTGTGGTGGCAGAGTGAGCAAACATTGTGGTTATTCCCGTGTATTCATGCAGGCACAACATGTTATCTAAAAAGATGCTAAATGCAAGTCCGACAAATGCAAATCACTCGCTCATTATAGAAAAGCCCAAACAATAAAATGTGTACTACACCTTTAATGTCAATAAAGTGTCAAAGCATAAAACTCCAGTAAACGTGTGTGTGCACTATGCCTGGAGGAATCAGCCGTACCTGGCTCCTGCTGTGCAAGCAGTTCCTCAGGTTGACTTCTTGGACTTTCCATCTCTACATCTGTTGCCATAGGTGACAGACTCTCTCGAGCCGCAGTCTCCCTTGGCGACAGGCTGCATCTCTGTGACGGCTGCAGGTAACGTTCAAAGTCCAACCCAGGAATTTCCTAAAATTGAACACATTTAAAAGAATCACTACCTGAGAAAAACATCCAGGTGACACTTTTTACAGAACATGCTTTACCTCGATAACTGAGTCGTTTGGTGTGTGACACTCAGACTGCTCCGTCTCCATGTGCACCTGCACTGCGGGGGAAGAGATGGGTGGCTGGCCAGGAGTGACGCAGGGCGACAGTGTGAAACTCATTGCAGCTGAGGCCTGAGGAGGCTGGAGGACGGGAGAGGGCGTTTTGCATGGAGAGAGGGAAATCCTCGGAGGGAGTGGGGAGTTATCATGGAAGGCTTCAGCTGGTTTTTCATGCTCCTTCTCTGCAGATTTGGTCAGAAATGAGGCAGAAGCACCTTCTGAGAGTTGTGTGGAGCTTCTCTCTGACTGGGTTTCATCTGAAAGCACCTCTTTAACAGGGGAGAAGCAGAGGGAGCTATTTACAGCACCCTCTCTGCTCTGGGGCAGCTGTGGAGTGCCTCTCTGAGACTCTGGTGCTGGCGTTTGCTCCAGGGTAAGGTGCAGCTGCGCTGGAGTGCGGACGGGCCGAGCAGGAGAAGCGAGCGCGACCCGAGTCTGGCCGAGTGCAAGGGAGCGCCGACTGACTCTCATGGGTGTGAGGTATGTGGTGCAGGGAGATTCACGGGGCAATGGAGCAGCGCTCAGACGGTTGGATTCCCTTACTGAAAACACAAACATATACGACATTGTTACTGGAACAATTCCAAGAGCAAACGGGAAAAGTTCACCAGAAAACAAAAACATGACCTGAAAAGCAAAGCCTTTGTTAAAGGAGAACTTTGCTTTTGATTAACCTGGGGTCTGTTTTCATCTTTCCTTTTATACACGTGAGTGATGGGAAAGGAACATTCAAGATTGTTCCAGCCAAGCAGCACAGCTAATGATAAGTATTGGGGAACCGTTCGCATGTAAGTTTGTCCTAAAAACGTCCTTTTTTTCCCACACTAAAGTGCTCTGATTGTCTCAACGAGTGTCCGACAAGGTACTAGGGAGGAGAAATGAACAAAAGTATCTGTATTAGCTGGTGATTAGTATCTTTGGTGTCAGGTAGTGGTACTCCCACTGGTGTTTGGGCGATTCTGGGATAATCCCGCAAGATTCTGCTTTAAGTAACTATTATTTTCTCTCACTTGTTGGTTTGGCTGGACTCTCCACCTGGAAGAAGCCTCCATCAAAGACCACTCTTTCCAGCGTTTGGGCCCCTGACTGGGGTTGTGGCTCCTGAGAACAAGAGTCGGCATCTTCAGCATCCTTGGTCTCGCTCTCCGGCACGGCCGCCTGCTGCTGTCTGGCTTTCATGGCTGCTTTTACAGCAGCCAGGCGGGACTTGGCCGCTGCTCTGTTTCCGGCTGGGTTGCTTGGGGCAGCTGCTGGTTTCTGTCCAAAACAAAAGCCGTTAAAATACTTTTTTTTAAAACATAAAAAGAAAAGCCAATTCCTTCAATAAATGTGTTATAAACAGAAAAAGTAAATCTGTTTAAGAATCTTCACCTTCACCACTTTCCTCTGGCGTGGTGGAGGTTTGTGCTCCTCCACCCAACCTCGGCCCTCTGCCTCTTTGAGAGCCTCAAACTTTCTGTAGACGTCTTCCACCTGACAGCCCAGAGAAGGATAATAAATGTAACTTATGTGTTTAGAGTCTGAAACCACATTGTCCCGCTCCTTTGAGGCACTCACCTGATAATAAACCATGTCCCAGAATCCCTGCAAGTCGGTGCAGGTGGTGATCTTCTCCCCTCGGCACAGCTCACAGTCGTCCACCAGACCACTGAACTGATTGAAGCGCTCCTTCATCAGCAGCCTTGCTTGACCAACAGCTGTTCGCATACGGTCTCTCACTAGCACACAGAAACAAGCACGGCTGCACTTACAATCTCTCATTCAGTTAATTAGACTCAATTAATTCATGAAAACAAAATCAAACATGAGTTAGACACTCTAAAGGACACTTTTGATAAGGAAGGTGCACTCACTCTCTTCTGGGATGGACTCATCTTCCACTTTAGACTCCCAGTGGACACAAAGAGCTGTCAGCCTGTCTGTCTCCTTGGCGATTTCAGATCTGAAAAAATTCACAAAACAATAAATAAAAACACTTTAGAAAATATTTTTCCAGACCAAGACCTACATTAGATGACAGAAAGAGAGGGAAAAACAAAAAAGAAACAGCACCTGAAGTATGGTACGTCATGCTTTGAATCCAATGGACTTGCTGGCGTCGGAGCTGCTGCAGCTGTACGAGGAGAACGGGGAGGAGAGGGTTTGCTGGGCTCTGGTTGAGCCTCAACAGTGCAAACAGGGTCTGGAGAGGAGTTGAAGCTGGGGCTGGACAGGAAAGAAAAACAAATTAATTTATATATATATATATATATATATCTTAAGGACTCCCAAATTTGTAGTAAGCCTTTCAGTTTTCAATAGCTTTGATCAAAAAAAGCAAAAAAGGCCACAGGAGAAACAGACCTGGGTGTGAGAAAAGCATCTGCTGAGCGAGGAGTAAGAGGCTCAAACTTAAAGGACGACAAGCCAGCAGGAGCCTGAAAGATGAAACCTTTCGGAGCAAATGATGGTACAGCAGCATCGGCAGACGGAGCAGATTGCTCCGGAGCTTGTTCCACCACCATGGCTTCCTCATCAGAACAGGATGTTTCCTCTGCTTCCTTCATCTCTGGCTCCTACTCAAAACCAGCACAACAGACCAATTGATCCATTAATCCCTAGAAACTCATATAAACCATTATGTTGTATGGGACGTGAACAGAAGCACTCACCTTGGGGATGACAAGGTGGACTGTGTCGCTCACAGCAGCTGTATTTGTTACTGGACAAAAAAATGGGACAGTTTAAAAACAACTCATATTTACAAAGACAAAACACTCATTAGCCTATATTAAATAATGCTATTTGTCAGTATATGATAATACCTTTGCAGTTTTTTACTCCACCAGATGGGGGGGGCAGAGGGTTAATAATTGCCATGGCCCTTGTGGTTCTGACATCTAAAGACATAAAGATGTTTAGCATACCTTCCAAATCATCGTCTAAACAATTTATCTGATAAAAAAATTAAAGGGTACATTAAAAACCCAATGTGTTGTGTGTACCGGCAGGCTTGTCCTTATTGGCTGGAGCTTTTGTAACAGGAAGCGTATTGGCTGATCTGGTAGATGGAGCTCGTACAGTAGGTCCCGCTTTGGTAGGATGATCTGAAAGAGAGACACAGCTTGAGATGCAAATGCAGAAACACAATAGGGTGACACAAACACAGTAGCTGCTCCTCAGGTGTATTTGTGCCCCAGGTTTTTTCCTCTAATCAGCTACCTGTACAAACTTTGCTTTTGGTGGCAGCCGGAGCAGGCTTGACAGTAGCTACACGGGTCCTAGTTAATCTTTCCACAGTAGGTTGAGCTAGAGAAAAAACAAAAGAGTGAGAAGTCTCATGTAAAAACACTAATGCTAATGCTGGTATGATAATATACATTATTTTCTTTAGAAAAGGACATTGAGACAATTTACCTTTGTTTGCTCTGGAATTTGGATCCTGCATCTTCATAGGCTTTACAGAAATTTGCAAAAGAAAAACAGTCCATTAGTTATGGATTAGTTTTATCTAATAAGCCGATGGTTTACATGGAAACGGAACAACTCAGAGGATCTGAGAAAAATGTCACCTTTAGCCCTTCTTGCTGCTTCATAGAACGGGTTACTCTGGTGCTTTGGGCTATAGCTGTATTCACCTTTCTCTGAAAGACAAGCAAATAGGACATTGATCAACGAATGCAATCAAGTTTTTACTGAAAGTTCAATGTCTGTTATCCCTCATGGCATAACATTACAAAGGAAAAAATTGGAAAAAAAGAAGTGAAACCCAGATATGCTTGCAATGAATAGTTCTTCTTTACCTCCTTAAGTCTGGCAGAAGCAGCTGGAACAGCAGGCAGTGAGACAACAGTGTCCTTTGGCTGATAAAGGCCCGTCTTAAACACCCCTTTCTGCTCCTCTCTCTTCACCTTTTCCTTTTCCAGAGCTTTCCGTTCTTTCCAGCGCTCCAGCTGTTTCACCCTCTCCTCTTGTGCTTTAGCTGTGGGGAAGCAAGCGTGTCATCATGAGCACATATAAGCAAGAATTACAACCACATAAACGTGTAATCAGTGAGCTTTACTTAATGTAAAGGCTGGAGGTGCCTTGTATATGTGTGCAGGGAAACTGTAGTTGTTACTGTGATGGATAATGAGTTCGTACTTTTAGCAGGTCTTGCATTGTTCTGTGTCCTCTCCTGAATGGTAGATACGTTGGCCAAGGCGATGGAAGCATCCAGGGAGGACATTTCCAGCTCTGGGAGTTTGTCGAGCTGCCTGCGTGTGTTCAAAGCTCGCTCACGATTCTCCTTTTGGGACTGAGACCTTCTTCTGGACATTTTTACCCTCAACATCGACACACTGGTGTCTCGCTGCCGCAGGTGAGCAAATCGAGACTCCATGTTTAGGTATCTGTTGTAATTGGGAAATGGAAGCAATAACGCATTGAAGGGTAGACTTCATGCAAGAGAAATCAAACCAGCACACTTATTTTTGTACTCAGTTTCTAACCTTCTTACCTCCCTCTTCATGTCACTATCATTATGAATACTTTACAAAATGTCAACTTTCCGTACAAAATGAAAGGATCAGAATGAGCATTTTATTTGTCTCCTTTCTGTAGAGCTAATAAGACTACATCCTTCAAGAAATCATGATGGTGAAGCTTAAAAGTGGCAAATACAGTACTTGCGAAATACAACTCCATTGGAAAGAATATCTGGGAAGATGGCATATAAATGGCACAAGTAAA
>JAVQJG010208298.1:0-29881 GCA_036024015.1 Craterocephalus amniculus
TTTTATGAACCGAATCCAGCAAAAATGTCCTGATGATGTATGACTCTTCATGGTTTTCATAATTCAGTTTAAACAGCAGCTGACAGGTGAATAATTTCCTCCAATCTCATTAACCATCACACAAATGAGGAGGCTAATCACCAAGACGTCATTTAACAACTCTGATTCATTCAGGCACCCATCGGTTAACGCTATAATTAATTATCTCAGATCCAACAAAGTCACAAGACGGTTTCTGTCTAATCTCCACAGTGAAAACGTGTGGATTTGTTTTGTCTAAGTATAATAGAGATGATGAAATATTGCTGATCAGTTGGAATTTGGTTCAGTTTTTTTTTGTTGAACGTGAACAAAAAGGCTAATGATGAGGTGACAGCGAGTAGAGTTTCAATTAGCCCTGAAAGACTGGCTGCGACACCCGTCCAAATCTCATTTCCCACCTGCCTGAGTTCAGTAAGCACCTTATTCTTTTCTCTCCCCTCACACAGAGAAACAGCTCTCATGACGGTGTGCCAGCAGCCTTATGGGATTTTCACTGTTGTATCTCTGGAATTACAAAATCATGCTGCCAGTCAGGTTTTTTTTTTTTTTCTGCCTATTTAGCGTCCCACTAACCCACCTGCTTCAGCCTGTTCCACTCATGCCTGTTTCCTGCATTCACACGGATATATTTAACCAAATCTGCTGACTTCACTGTGGAAGGAAAGAACTGTGATTCACAGACAGACAGATGGTAAACCAGACAAAAGGCTTGATTAGAAAATACATCACAAAGTTCAAATTCGAACAAGTGTAAATCAAAACCCAGGAAAAAAAACCTTTTCATCATCGTGGCAGTAGTTTTGTATTTTATTTCCATGGCAACGTGTGCTTAAAACCTAACCTTCTTTGATGAGTCGTGATCTGGTGTTAATGGGAGTCTGTGGTTGGCATTTTTTGGTGTTCAGTATTCTGTCAAATTCTGTTGTTCTTTATCTTATTGTTGCCTCTTTTGGGGGATTTTAAAGCACCAAACCTTAATCCCTACTTGATGTCCCGTGCTAGAGCACAAAGTTGTGATGTGTGGTTTCTCTGCCTCAGCGATGGCAAATGGACAATCAAAATCAGTCAGAAACACAGTTAAAAAAATAAGAAAAAAAAAAGAAACACAGAAACTTTATCATGTTTCACATTTAAATCAATTTGAATGTGAAGATGGTGTTCCCTCCTTTTCTTCTTTGTGTTTGGCTTTGTTTCCTCTCGGCTCAGTTCCTGATTGCTCAGCTTCCAGCGTGCACTGTGACCCCCACCATGCTGGAAATGCACACATTCATGCTGTAGCATTATAATGGGTCAGTTTCTGGAATTTGTGGAACAATCTGAGGTGTGGAAGCTGGAAAAGATGGACAACAACGTGGACAAAGATTATCTTTGTGAGGAGCTGAAATATGTTTAGATGAGATATTCTTTTCTGCTTAGGAACCTTTCTAAACACATGAAATGATCCAGAAGTGGTAGACATGATGAGAGCTAATCATATTCTCTAAATGTGAAAGGAGCTTTAAGTACTTCATTCATTATCTCTTTTATCTTTGGAAGCACTAAAGCAGGGAAGTTGGTCCCTGAGGGCCGCCGTGCTGCAGGATTTAGATGTTTCTGCATCAGTGGCATCCATCACAGGGTCAACACAGAGACACACTCACTCTGAGAGGATTTAGAAACAATTAAGACTTAACCTCACAAGCATATTTTCGAATTTTGGGAGGAAACCGGAGGGTAGAGTCCTTTTTGTGTGGGCAATGAATATAATCCTGGAAATGATATTTAAATGGTTATATGCAGCCTCTGAAACATACTGTAAGTTTTAATATCTGAGTGAGGTGCTGCAAACCCGTTTTCCGTTCCTGAATCTGAATGAAGCATGGAGCCTAAGAAAAGATGGTAGGAGAGGATTTTTAATTGTCCAAAGCCGTAGCCATCTTGCTATGAATTTTTTATTTTAGTGGCCCTTTCCAAATTTAGCCAGGGCTCGTGGATTACTGCACATCTGTTAATGTGCATTGAAAAGAATGAAATCCTTCTCTGTGGAGATCAAGGCATCCGCTAAATCCTCATGTTAGTGTTTGTTTTCCTGCTGAGGTCAGAGGGCCTGACTTTGTTGTGTGTTTGGATTTCTGTTTTGGACTATTTTTGGTTTTCTGCCCTGCAGCATTTTTAGGTTTATTTGAATCATAAATCCAATGTATTTGCATTGTGTCCTGCCAGTGGGTTTTTGTGTTTGAGCCGATCTCTCAGTACGAAGTCAGACATGGAGCAGGTTGGATTTTAAGCAGGTTAAAAGTTTGCATTTCCACCTTCTTGGTCAAGGGTTCAGCTTTCTAAATCCATAAGCTTTTTATCGAGCTCACTGATTTTAGCAGAGGAAAATGCTTTCATGTGAAACAGACGATTTCAGTGTTTGAGTGAAATTATGAATAAATCCTACTTAGAAATTATATCTGCTATTTCCATGATTTTAAAATTAACTTCAAATATGGAAAATTATTACTAAAATGTCTACACAACTATAGTCTGAATTATATGAGAACTTAAGTTAAACATTTGTAATAAACCTAGATCATTCAAAGTCAGTATAGGATTACACTAAAAGTGTGTATGCCTTCAAAAATGTAACTTTTTTTAGGTATTTCTTTTCTTCATCACTGTCTTTTAGACACAAATAAAGCTGATTTAAATCTCTTTAGTCATAATTGTCAGCAGTCTTCCTGTAGGAACAATCCTTTAATTTCATTCACCAAAGACCAGATTTTTCACATTTTTCAATTATTTTTTAAGCTTTTTTCTTCATTTCTCCCCGTTTTGCCTCCATATAGAGGCTAACTGAATCAAGTTGGTTTTGCCTTTCTGGTGGTTTTTACTCAGCTTTTTGCCTGAGTCTCATTTGTTTCCACATCCATTAGACAAATTTAGTTTTGCAGTTCCTTGAATTTATTGTTCCTGCTTTACATTCCTACTTTGCCCTCTACATGCCTTCCCTTATCTTTTTTGCAGGGGAGTTGATAAAAGCGTATAATGCCTTCGTGTTTCTGGTAACATTGCATTTGCATTTGGTTCTTTTCCTACAACAATAATGGCTGTAGCTTAGTGCTGAGGGACTCAGCCCAGACTGCAGGATTACTGTCCACTGATCCAAAAAAGCAAATTGCACCTACACCCCTAAAATAAATCCAGTTTCTGTTGAACAGCTCCTCTTCTTCTTTTTTGTGTTTTTGGAGGCTTTTTCCTCTGTTTTTGTGACCTCCTTCTGTCACAGAGCTCCCGAGCTTATTCCTCTTCAAACTGTTACTTATTCCTGTTTGTGGTGCTTATTTAGCTCCTTGAGGGGGAATCTGAGTCGTATTTAAAATGGTCAGCATGACTCACAGGCAGCTTATATCCAGTGTCAGCAGGTTGTATAGAAGCTACATCAGAGTAACTATGCTGTGACCAATTTAGCCATACTTTCCTCTCCAGTTTTACAGCAGAATATACAATAACTACATTTAGATGTAAGTGAATCATGGTTACAGTAGGAAAATATGCATCAGTGCCAGCATGTAAAAGGGTGTTCACATCCAAACTGGAGGAATGGTTTAGGAATTACAGCTCTTCCAGGACCTAAATGATAAAGGATGGTTGACTTTATTCATGGGCTTCACAGGCTATTTCATTTAAAGCAGAGATGTGGAATATTCTGCCATAGCTGGAGACAACAGCTGGAGACAGCTGCAGTAGCGGTCCAGCAAAGGAGGAAACCCAGTGTTTGGTGATGAGCACAGTCAGTGGTTCTGCTGGATTCTCAGTAACACTCAAAAAAATGAACATATTCAAATTTACAGTAATGTTTATTGTCCAATTATTTTTGAGCCCCCAAAATGAATATAGATAAAAAATGTTTGCAATTGCTAAATGCTATTTACACCTGAAACTTTGCACCTCATGTTACATCTTAGTTTTTTCATTTCCGGGCCGATGTGGTGGATGGCAGAGCTCAGATCATAAACACTGTGCATATTTTATTTGTGCAGATGACAAGCGATGAGTTACGAAGGAAATTATGTATAATTTTCTACTTTTTGGAGTAATTTGTCTGATCTTTGTCTCGCTTCAACAGGTGGCGCGTGACCAGATCACCCACTGCACCATGAAGCTACGGCAGACCACCGGCATGATGGAGTACTGTCTAGAGGTGCTGAAAGAGAACGATCCCAGTGGTTTCCTGCAGGTATCTAACTTCAGATGTCTGTGCATGAAATTTTATGTCAGGTGTCTTAAAGTAGGCTTCAACAAGAGAATAAGCAGCAGAAATGCAAGGAAAGAATTCTTTGAAGCTGCCTGGTAGACAGAGGCTGGATGTTTTTCTTCTTCATCAGAATATTGGGAATTCGTGGTTTAAATCATTAACGACAAACATTTAAGTCAACAGGCTGAAAATTTCTGGAATTACTAGAAAATGGTTACAAAGCTTGGCCAGCTTTGCAGGAAGCATCTGATGTTTGTGACGTGCAGCAACAAACAGCACAGTCAGAGGCGATCAGCCCTGAAATCATCAACAACAACATTAACACATCCGCCTGCCTGAGTTCATGCTCCTCACACCGGCAGCAGCACAGCAATGATTAGCTTAACCCGAGCTGAAACGGATCTGTTCCTCACTGAGTTTTCTGCAGGTTAACTTGATCAACCATTCATATCTAGTTATTTGTCTGCTTGCTCTTTGGTGAAATGGAGGAAGACGGACAGGAAAGTCGTAAAGCTCCATTACCTCGGATTTTTACTTGTTTTTACGCGTGGTGTCAGCTTCAAATAATGCTGTTGGAAGAGGGCTTTCCACGCTCTGTAACATATTTTTCAACCACATGATTTTTGTCGGACTGGAAAGGATCTGGACAAAGAATGTCTGAGGGTGTCCTGGAGCGACATGGTCATGATGGATACTTCAAGAACTATGGGTTGGGAAAAAATTATAATTTCTCCTAATTATCAGAATTCATTGCTCAAAATTTGACTTATTTAAATTCTTCATACTGAGCCGGTTCAAGTATAATGCTGCTGAATAAATCTTTAAATTTGACTCACATGTGATGTGCATCGGTTTGGGAAATATGACTCCTGATATAATATGCAGACATCATCATTTAATTTGTGCTCATGGTCTAGTGTTAAACACAAAAAATCAAATACCAAAGAGTCGCAATTTAAATCGAAACAACGCCTAAAAATCGTAAAGGAATTGAATCATCATGGCTGATAAGACGGGGTCTTCATGAACCGCACTTGTTTAAGCCATCCGACTGGCATCTGTTAGAAGTTGGTTGAACACATGAATGTTTTTGTTGTTTTCTTTGAGTGCTGCCGCTCACATCGTCATAATAACATGTGGCAGGGAAGGAATGGTGCAGAAATTGTGTCATCTTTTTACATGACAACATGCACACATCACTGCTGATGCATTTCAGTACAAAATAAGAGAAAAGACTTTTTCTGGGGGATAACTGGAGCTGCATGTCCATGAAGGCTGCAGAAGCTGCAGAACATGATGGATGATTCTACACAGCGCAGCAAGGGAACGGCAGAGTGTGTTCAGTCAGACGCTTCTTCAAGTAGCTGCAACACAGAAAGGAGGAGGTCAATCGTGCCACCAGCTTTCACCCTCTGGAACAATATTAGTGTATGATTGAAAATCATTTTTTAATTTTTTTTTAACTACTACATTATAATTTCCCCTCAAGGGATTAATAATTTTTTTTTAAATTAATTCACTTCTTCTCTTGGATTTTCATTAAAAATAAAACATGTGTGGTAATATCTGTTCTATGGCCACAGGGGGGGGGAATTCAGTAATTTCCTGTAAAACCATTGTTAGTTGTCACCAATTTACAAGAAACATTGTAAGAAAGACAAAGATAGAATTATGGTTTGGATAAAAGCATTAAAACAACCGCCACAGTTACATAACCAGTGTAGAATATTTTCTATTGAAAATTTACCTGAACTTTCCTGCTTTTCCTGCTTTAACAAACAAACATTTTTATCTATTAAATCAGAAGAAAAACTGATTTCTTGCCTCTGGTTTAAAGGATTTCTCGTCTTGGAGAAAGAATGCATGAGGGAAATGCAATAAGGTGAAAGCTGGAGATGAAATGAAGATCAAGGCCACTTTTGAGGAAAACACACCCACGCGCGCTTTCATTCCCTCGCTTCCGTCTCCTCTGAATATTTCACAACGTATTGATTATGTGTCTTTTCTTGTTGGTAATGTCTATATTCTGAATACAAGTTCTCAAAGAATTAAAGCTGGGTCGGTGCCAGAAAGCTCAGGATTATTTGTAAATTCACACTGATAATGAAGTTAAATGAAGTGATTGGCGTTTAAAGGCTTAAGGATGAAGTATTGTTTGCATTTGAGAAGTTTATTCATTTAACTTTTCTTTCCTGAGGCAACAAGCTTGTACCAGCACACAGGAAGTCTGCTGCTTATCCTTTAATGCTTGAATTGCTCTGCTGTTCACTCATCAGAGGCCAGGCAGGTTATCAGGTCCCTCTGTGTGTATCCAGCAGTATTTCATGGCTGTGCTCTCCTTGTCTCTGCTTGGTTTAACTCTGGGAATAGATCTCAGACGCCCTGATCAAACGAGTGACCTCATCTCAGGATCAGTGGGTGAAGGGGGCTCTGGAGCCGAAGGTCCGCCCCGACTTTGACCTCACCCTTAACACCGACTCGCTTCTCCAGACCATCCTGCAGCTGGACTTCAGCCAGGGCAAAGGTGAGAACGCAGCTACATCTTCAGACTGAGCTGAGTCAAAACTGAGCTTTTCTGCTGTATAGATGCAAAACAAATCGTCCCTCTCCTCACAGTAAGAGAAAGAGATTTGAAGGATTATGAAAACTGATGTTTATGATCCAATTCTCACCTTGAAACAGAATCATGTAGAAAAGAAAAGCTAAGCTAAAACAGTTTGTGGAATCCACTCGACAGGAATGAAATCAGTGTAATTAAGATGTATTCTGCAGCATTCGGGTGTGCATTAACACAGTGCCAGGGAGGAAAGACATCATTAATATAAACCCATCAGCACATGTCTACAAAGTACCCACATAGCCAAGAAACAACTTGAAACCCATAAGGGAAACCACAGGTTTGGTCTCCATGGAAACTACAAACCCACTTGCTGGGTCCCTCATCTCAAATATAACCCTAATCGGCTCCACATGGACATGCTGGTTGGAAAGATGACAGTCTTCCAAGGAGTTGACATCAGCAAGAAACTGCAAAAAAAAGAAAAAAAGCCACATCTCAGACTGGTCAGTCCACAGGTAGCTTGTTAAATGTGAAAGTTTGTGTCAGTCCGATCAGAAAAAGACTGAATGAGTACGGCTTGTTTGGAAGGGTTGCATGGCTTAGGTTGGATGCAGTCTTTGGATCATTAACACCTCTGAGCACCAAAATACTCTCAAGTCAGATGAGAAGCCATCTGTCTGACGGGTAAATCTTGACTCAGACTTTCTTATGCAACAGAGAAAGAAAAAAAAATTATCATAAGAAAGTCGAAAGAAACAAATGCTGAAAATTTAAATGAACTGAAGCAACTTTATAAGAAGAGTAGGACAAAAATCCTCTGTGACCACTTGTGAGCAACATTAAACTTCCCAAAGTGATCAGTGCTAAGGGGTTCACATACTGCTTCTCCATTTTCTCTTTGTTTTTCTTCAATAATGATATGTGGTGTGTTGTGTTTACCTCATAGTAGGATCTGCAACAAACAGCTGATTCCTCATAAGTCAAATCTTCAAACACAAGTGTGTTTTCTCTTTCACATGACGGCTGGATCTATAAACGAGCAAACTTGAGACACACTCACAAACATGCACAAACATCAACTCCCTGCTGGAGCATTTAGCTGATATAACTCATTTCCTTTTGAGCTTTCTTTGCACTTCCACTTTGCTTTTTATTGGCTGCTGCTACCCAACAAACCTGCTGGTGTGCATCAGTAAACACTATATATTCCCAGAATTACTCAGACACATCAGTGTGTGTTAAATATGTAACCAGCAGTATGCATATTTTATTTCTAAGCCACTCCACTGGGGCAATAAATATGTTTTGTTAGCTTTTTTATGAGGAGGTGATGCCCTCATGGCCCCGTGTCAGCTGTTCTAGTTGGGTCTTCTTCGTGAAAAGACAACTTTGTTTTTGGAATAAATTAATCATTTTAATAAATGCATTCAACAAATCTGCTAAATACCAGTGAAGTTGACTTCTGTGCAGAGAAGGTCATGGCTCAGGTTGAGTCACACTTGAAGGAGAGCGTTTCTAATTTGAGCTCTCGTCAGGCTTGTTAGGAAGCAGAGAGGCTTTGATCAGGCTGTCTTTGTTCTTCCGGCTCGTGACATGAAACTCATCGGTACGCCTCCCTGCCCTCACATCCCACTGATCATCCGGAACAAAGCAGCCGAGTTTAAAGATTGACAATCAGATGTCTACTTTTGAGTCATAGTCTCTGACATTCAGAGCTACAACAGGGTGTGGGAGGCGCTCTTACTCACAGGAAGCTCAGGTTAATTCTCCACCAACTTTTGTTTTCATTGCTTCCTGAACCTAAAAGGTTGGTTTAATTTCCCACTCGTTAAGAAAAACATAATGAAAATAATTAAATTTATTCTTTAAAATGATTAGAAAAGATGATATATTGACATGATTTGTAATAATTAGCCTGCTGCTCCCCATCATTGGAGATACTGTACCTGGTTTGCGCTTTTTCTGACTTCCTGGTCCTTCCTGGTAACAGATGAATGACATCTTTTTTATCTTCGGTACTGAATCTAAACCTCCCCTCTGGTTTCACACTCTGCTCCCCTTTTCTTTTTGTATGTGTTGTATGCAAACATCCAAACCAACATCACATTTCCAGATGTGCAGGAGAAACCGTTATTGAAACAAATGCAGGCAGCAGACAGTGGTGAGGCTGAGATGGAGCCAGATAGCCCCGGAGGTATTTCAGAGACTCTACTTAAACCTCTGTTACCCTTCCTTACATGTATACCGTCCCCCTCCCTCATCCCTTTGATCGCCATCACGGAAACTCACTGAGTTTTTGTTCCACAGCTTCTCTGTGGTCCTTTCCCTTTGCATGGTTAATGTTTACCAGCTCCTCCCCAATGAATGTGCCTCTGCAGAACAATCCTGCACACTGCCACCAGTTTCTCTGTTTTTCACGCAAGTATTTGATTTAATATGACACAGAATTCTTCTTTAATGTCATTTTAAACAGGCAGTTTACTACCTCATACAAGGAACCCAAACAAAAAAAGGCCAATGAAAGACGGTAACGATCTCCTTGAAATGACATCATTAGGACGTAGACGCTCTTATCTACGGCATTTTACAAAAGCGCAGTAATATTCAAGCTTTAGCCTGGTCAATACATTAAGTGCTAAATCAATTCTAATCTGTTTAGATACGCAGGTGCAGCTGAAGTAAGAGCAGTGCATGCCGGAGCATCTGGGAAGATTTCGCTGTGCATGCCGGGAGGCCTGCAAGAGGACCTAGGCAGTAGTTTAGCTCAGAGATAATCAGGCCCTGTACGAAGAACTGGGAGTCGTACCGAGGCAGAATTTTCTTAGAATCTGAAGTGAAAAGCAGCATGAATGTGAGATAGAAGAACTTTAAAGACGTATAACTGACCATCAGCTGATGAACTGGTGCCCTTCCAGTTCATCCAGCCTTGCAGAAGCCTGTTGTATTGCTGTCGGGGTTGTGTGGATTTCTATGTGGATATATTGGATGGCATGGTGGCAGTGCTATCTGAAGGGTCAAAGGTCATCTAGCAGATTTAGGAACAACATTTTTACTGCATTTTAGAAAATGTCCCAATGTTTGGAAATAAGGTTTAGTAGATCTTATGACTGTCTCATCATCAGAAATGGAAGCAGACTTTAGCCAGACAAACGGTCCGTGTATATTCAGGCAGTTCGTTTTTTCATTTGAAACGAAAAATCGGATAACGGTTCGTTTTCCGATTTTTCGTTTTTGGTCAAAAAACGAAAATGGAAAAAACGAATGGTTTTTCGATTTTCGATTTTTTGTTTCAAATGAAAAAACGAACTGCCTGAATATACACGGACCACGAACACATGTGTGCTCAGGAATCATTTTACCCTGTTTTGTGGTTTGTATGTCTGTCTCACCTATTTCTGGATCAAGTTTTCTCCCAGCACCAGGGTTAGACTGATATACGACTTTGGACTGAATCCTCTGACTGAATGCAGATTCCTCCCTTATCTACTGTAAGGGTGGATCAATTCTTACTTTGTACATCATATCATTTCAAAAGTCTTTTTCTTTAATGGGAAACTCATAAATTTGTAGCATTTCCCCTCATTATGTGATTGGTTTCAATCATCCCAGTCAGCCCTTAAAGCCCATATTGGTCTAACCCTACGCACCTCGTGCACTCCCACCATATTTGTCCTCACGTGGCTAAGCCTCCACTGATTCCCAGCTGTTGGCCTCAAAATGAACCTGGAATTCTTTGACCCATACAGCTTTTTAATCTCTCATTAGATTCCTATTAAAGCTGCATTTTCTCTCCCTTCAGCCTGTTTAAAGGCTCCGAGAAAGATGATGACCCCGTGTTTGTTCCCCTTTTTATCCCTCACTCATTGTGCATTTCTTCTCCATCCCTCCATCTCTCAGATGTAATGTTTCCTCCATGTGCTTCTTCACTCAGCGGAATCAGGACCCTCGGTGCCGGCAGCTCCCCTCCTGCAGCTGGAGAAGTGCTGCACCAGGAACAACAGCGTCACCCTGGCCTGGAGGGTAACTGCACCCACAGGCAGCCTCATCGAGGGCTACGTCCTGGAGCTGGATGACGGCAACGGAGGCCAGTACAGGGTGGGTGCACAGCAGGGATGTGAATCTTACAGCGTCTCACATTTCAGCTCAATCTAAATTCTTGGGATGATGATTCGATTCTGCATCGATTCTCGATTCAAGTCTATCAATTCACATTCAATCCTTTTTAGGTAACAAAACAAAAACAAAAAAGTGTTTTTATTTTGCTAAACTTGCAGAGTTTAACATGTCTTTGTCAGTTAACAGTAGCTTTGAAAGTAGTCAAGCAAATGACTTTTAAGTCTTTAAAAAAATAGATTTTTGGAAAGATGAAAAAAAATCTTGATCCTGATGAAAAACTTTTTTTTTTGCACCCCTATTACACGGTAAATGATAGATAACTATAATATGCTAGGAATAAGAATTTATTATCCAGTTAATTAGTCTGAAAAAACCACACATGCCATTAAACAAAGAATCCGAAAGGCTTCAAAAAAGTGAGCAGTGGATTGAGGCTAAAATAAGGGCGACTGTTTGTATTTTATGTATAATCTGTAAACATTTTGATGATGTTTGAGGAAAAACTTGAGGAATAACCCGGTATCAGTCATTTTGTGCATTTAGAGTAACAGCAGACAGATTTATAATGAAACTGACCATAATCTTAGACACAATCTATGATGTCATACACGCTCATCGGCCTCCTGTTGTGAATAATACATGTGCCTTTCCTCTCCCCTTTTAAATTTTTACAGCCAGACTCAAGAAACAATTGTGAGAAAAGCCCCATTTTTTAAAACCTTTATTTGGCCCTTTGACGAAAATGTTTAAAAAAGATAACAAAAATACATATGTACAGTATATCTACCATTTATTTCTGTGTGAAGTTTAAAATGATTGTAGTCTTATGCTTCCTGGTATTTACTGTATTAATGGGCAGAAGACAAGTATCAGATTGTGTACAACAGAGTTTTGAGCAAAGTTTTTACCATAAAGTGAAACAAAATGTCTCAGAAACTGCATCAAATGTGATATGTTTGGCATGGGGTTAAACATAATATCTGTTTTTGTGTAATTAATCATGCTGGAAGTAAACAAGCATGTAAAGTGCTGGAGCTCTTGACCTCTTCACTAATGCTCCCATCTCATGCATTATACAGGGGACATAAAATGTTCACTTGTATTTAAAGTGCATTGGCGATCACGCTTAAATGTGTCCTTCAGGAGGTGTATGTGGGGAAGGAGACGATGTGCACGGTGGATGGGCTGCATTTTAACAGCGCCTATAATGCCAGGGTGAAAGCATACAACACCGTTGGTGTGGGACCCTACAGCAAGACGGTAGTGCTCAAGACCTCCGATGGTACGTGAGTGAGATGCCGTCTGTGTGCTTCCTGTGGTTATATCATTGTTTCTGTTTGGGACTCATCATGTCATTATATTTGTGCTGTAACACAAATGGGGAAAGCCTCTTTGAGGAGGAGATTGTTCTTCATGTTTTTTAGGAAGAGGTACACAGGATGAAAAGAAGAGAGGAACAGAATGGATGAGGGGGATGGGTAAGGAAGGGAGTAGAAGAGAGGGGAGAAAGGGAAGAAGTAATGAAAAGGTGTAGATAAGATGTAACATAAACAAAGAAAAACGAAGAAGTAGCATGAAAAGGTGTGAAAGGAAAGTAAAAATAAAGAAATGGAACAAGGAAAGAGAGGATGATTATGGAAAAACACACAGTAAACACACACTTCCTCTCTGCCAGCCATGAAACAATGTCCATTAGAATCTGCTCTCTAGCTGATAACATTTTATCCCTCCAGCCCTTTTCTTTTATTTCATTATTTTCCTGCATCCTCTCTGTTCCCTTCCTCGCCTTTTTTCTTTCCTAATTTCTCAGCAGCTGAACATTGACTGTAATTACGGGATGCGTCTGTTGCTCATCAGGCTGCAAACAAACAATTCGACAAATGCATGTTTCCCGTATAATTCTTTTATGTAAATGTGTGCGTGTGTGTGTGTGTGTGTGTGTGTGTGTGTGTGTGTGTGTGTGTGTGTGTGCGTGTGTGTGTGTGGTTTTCCCCCATCGATGAACTCATCAGCTTTCTCCCATCACATGCATCTTTGAGTTAATCTGTGAACATTCGTTAGGCCTGGACAATGTTGTAAGATATTCGAATATATTGAGACTTTATAATATATAATAAGTGATAAGTGTGAGAAGTATCTTCTTTTTTCATTTTGCATTACTTTAATTTTTTATGGTCATTGAAAAGTTTTTTTTTTTTTTTTCATTTAATAAACATCTTAATTTCAGTTCATTGTTTTGAGCACAAATCCTGCTGATCCTTTAAAATGTTCAGTTAGCCCTCAAGGCTGTAAATTAGAAATGTCTCTTTGGTAACGTGACAAAGAAATTTATATATATTGAGATACTGTATATATTGTATATCGTGAGTCAAGGAGAAAACATACAGAGATATAAAATCAGGTTCATATCGCCCAGCTATACGTGCTAAACTGCATTGAGTTATTTTAGGGGTTTTAGGTGGAACCCTGCTGTGCCTCGGTCGTTTGTCAAAATCTTTCAAATAAAAACATCATCAAGCTACTGTAGTTGTAAGTCCTTGCAGGAACATAACTGAGGAACAAATATTTTTGTTCTTTTTGCTTTTATTTGTTTTCATTTCATTAATAATTTCAGTTGCAATGACATCATTTCCTTCTGAAGACTAATAAAGTTTCACTGAGTTCAGTTTAGTTCTGTAAGACATTGAAATTGTGGGTCTAGTATTTTACATATTGCTTTTCCAGTTTGCTTGAGATTTTGACATGTTACATATTATATCATATAGTTTTCATCTTAGGCTGTATTTATCTCATTTTAAGATCTTGTATTACTGATTTTATGTCCTCCTGATATATAAAAGAATGAAAATAAGGTTTATTGTCTATTTAAGCATGATTGTGTCAGAGCCTTTGACTCTGATATCTTTCAATGTGAGATTATTTTTATCCATCCATTTCATATCATATGAGAAGTAAACCACAGGCAGATGTAACCAGCTGCAGCTGCATGTAATGTAGATGTTCAAAGTGAATCATCATATGATTGAGAAAAAAAGAAAATAAAAATATAATGACCAAATAATCATAGTGTGAATAGATTAATCGTACATTTTATGTTATTTTCCTGCTTACAGTGGCTTGGTTCACCTTTGACCCCTCCTCTGCCCACCGGGACATCGTGCTGACTAATGAAAACCAGACAGTGAGCTGTAACAGCTACGACGACCGCGTGGTGCTGGGGACCGCTGCCTTCTCCAAGGTCTCACATCCGGGTCTCACCGAAGGAAGCGGGGACACACAGCAGAGATTAAACGCCTCTTTATCCCCCCCTCACCTTAGGGCACTCACTACTGGGAGGTCAGGATCGATCGCTATGACAACCACCCGGATCCTGCGTTCGGCATCGCCAGGATCAACACCATGAAGGACATGATGCTGGGGAAAGACGACAAAGCCTGGGCCATGTATGTGGACAACAACCGCTCCTGGTTCATGCACAACAACTCCCACACCAACAGGTAGGCCGTCACCCTCAGAGCCAAGCAGAAGAAGCTGAAAAATACTTTCATATCATCATTTAAACAGTCAAAAGATGCAGAAATGACAACTTTGTTATTTCACTATTCTATAATTGTAAAACCCATTTCCCAGAAATGTTAGTAAAAGCAGCATTCAGTCATTTACAAATCACATAAAACCTGCATTTTATTACCTGAAGAAGAAATATTTGTGGGGAAATTGAGACATTTTACTGTACTTTGTGTGCACTGTGTAGCATCCAGTCTACACGTTTGCAGTGAAATGACCTTCCATCTTTGTCTGACACAGGATTCCTGATACTCACGAGTCCCAAGGCTTCTTTGTTGCATTTAGTTTCTTATGATGCACCAAATGTTTATAGAATCTGAATATATATATATATATATATATATTTTTTTTTTAATTTTATTTTATTTTTAAACATTTTTACACATTCATCTAAAAGATTTAAAAAAAAACGTTTTTGAATGAAAGTTGTTAAAATGTTAAAGTTAAATTGAAAAAAATTGGATCATTAAAGGACTAATGATGAATTGATTAAACTGCCAGCAAGGTAAGAACATCTTAAAATGCTCGTCTTACAAAAGAAAATACTCCCATCATCAATGGACTAAATTCAGAGTCATCTTTCTGGGAAGATGTTGCTGAATACTGATGTCCTTTAAACAATGCCATGTTCACGCCTCCCATCAGGAGTATAGACCTCAGTTTGTCTGAGACCCCAGTAAAAAGGCTTCATTTTATGTTTAATCTGCGATACCCTGTAATCTGGTTGATGCTGTAAAAGGATCTAAACCCAAATCATTTTCTTTATTTTCTACCAAACCTCACCATCTAGTTTTGTTGCCTAACCCTACCCATACTTAAAACTTATTGTAACAAGGACATTCATGCTAAAAACCCTGTGCAAAAAGTAAAAAGTATGAATAGTATGGATCCATTTTTCTCAGATAAATCAAACTAAAAGTGGAACTGAAGTGGTTCCTCCTATAAATGTCTAAGCAGACGACTGTAACACGCTCAGTCACCTGTGGTCATCTGGCTCAGATAAGACACAGTCTGACATTCAGGTGGATGTAAAGAAAAAGCGCTTTGCACGTTATAAGTTATAAGCCCGTTTTCATCGTAGACCAGTAAATATGCCTTATCTTTCTGCACATGATCTCTCTGCACTCTGGCATTTCTGATATCCTCCAGCAACGTAAACACGGAGACAGCATTTACTGAGAAAGGCGCCATCGTGTTTATGCCTCCTTACAGGCCACGGCTTACTGCCTCCAACTCATCCACTTAATTATAAATCGTCCACAGGGTCATTTACAGAAGATAATTAACTAACTGGCTGCTCATTCACCAGCCAGGAGGGGGTGGGGTCCCTCACCTTTCCCCCCTCCACACCTAAATCACCCTGACATGCCAGGATGCTCCACATCCATGTGAAATGAACACAGAAAGCCCAAATGAAAACGGTGACTGATCCCCCTCTTCATTAGCATGTCTACCTGCAGACATCCTGTAGAAGGCAAAACTCACATGCCCTCGTTAATGATTCGCTCAAATCATAAGAAGAACTCTTTAATGAAAGGAAAGCAGAGAAAATGAAACCCATGAAGCAAAGTAGAATAACGGGGGTTTAATGTGTTCGATCAGGTGGAACCTGAACCTTTAATGGTTATTCCACTCGAGTGGAAATGAAGGATTTTACCTCATAAATGGATTTTTCTACCAGCTAACACCAAATTAGTCATTGTTAGGGTTTGATTCCTGCTCTGTAAAACATAACAAATCCTTTCGTAATGATGATAAATCCCGTCTGTCCGACTGCGCTTATTACTGTCAAGTCAAACAACGGGAGACAGAGACTTTGTAAGGCGTCAGACTTCATCCATTCATCACTGTCCTCGGCATTAAATCTCCCACACACACTCAGAGGGAATAATGACAGATAGCCGGGATGACAGCGGGACCCACAGGCTTAGAGAGTACCAACTAACACACACACACACACACCAGGGAGCAGTGGGAGATGACTACAGGCTGCAGGAGACATCAAACAGGTCTCTGCTGCAGAAGGATGCCATCAAACATCTCATTAAACATTCATTTACAATAAAATGTCTTTTCTTTATGAGCAGACAGTCGACTCATAACATACGCGTGCAAAACCTCGGATTTTTATTCCACTTGACTTCTTTCCTTTCATCAGTGTATTTCTTACTTCAGACTATTCATTTCAGATTGATTCCTTCATCTCTCATGCCCCCCGAGTCCAGTCCACATGTTTGCTTTGTTTTCTTTCTACATCTTGGAGGGTGGACTCAGCTTTCATATCTAAGCCTTTTTAAAAGAAAAAATTACAGTGGATTTGTTTTTAACCAGGAACAATATGTTCATTATTATTATTCATTATTATTAGTATTTATTTTAGAGTCACGTCACAAAACTAACCAAGAGAAAAATGTGTTGGTTTCATAAAGGAGCATTATGTAACAACTACTGACATCTAGTGGTTAAAATAGCAACAATACTGCTAATGCATGTGGATATTTCCTCTAATGTATCAAATAATTATTGTGTGTCAACTTGCACGCAAAAAAAAGTGTTTTTGTGCTCAACAACTTTTCAGTTTCAGAGAAATATTAGTTTTTAGAGCGATCTCTTTGGAACTGCAGGACTTCACCAGCAGTGGACATTTCTCTCCTTTTTGATTCTTTGGTTCTTCGTTCAGATTGAACTGTTGAAATGACATCATTTTTGTTGTTTTCTTGGCATTTTATCCCTCTGCTAACTATTTCTTGAATTCTTTAAAGTCTTTGATCAACATTTGATTTTGTGCTTGAATTTGAATTTGACTTAATTTAGATTTAACTTCCCACAAGTTATTATAATTTACATGTATATTGGTTATCCTCTCCTCTGCTTTCCTTTATTTCATACTGTGTGAATGTGTGTGTGTGTGTGTGTGTGTGTGTGCAGGGCGGAAGGCGGCATTACTAAGGGCTCGACTGTGGGCATCCTGCTGGACCTGACCAAACGCACACTGACTTTCTTCATCAACAAGGAGCAGCATGGACCCACAGCCTTTGAGAACCTGGACGGGGTCTTTGTACCTGCTGTCAGCCTCAACAGAAACGTGCAGGTCAGTGTGTGTGTGTGTGTGTGTGTGTGTGTGTGTGTGTGTGTGTGTTAAAGATGGAAGCAATGATGTAAATGTAGGCATAAAATAGTCTGAAAATCATACAGACTAGAGGTTTTGTGGTTATTTTGCTTTCAGTCAACACAAGTGACTTAAAGATTTCACCTCTGATTCTGAGAACATGTGCAGGTCGATTTTTTCTTTGCTCTGCTTAACAGACATCTGAAAAACACATAAACGGAGACATGAACTGGTTCATAACATAGATGCATTCTGCTTTGTAACATTTTATGTCTCAGCAGCTAACTGCTGGGAAAGACTCCATCATCACATCACAGCAAAAATGCAAATGAATTTCATCTTATTTCTTCCTAAATTGACTCCTTGTCTAGGATGGTTTGACTTTTATTTATGGTTCAGCAGTTAATAGTCTGTGACTACTGTTACTGCTGCAGCTATATTACAGCTTAAATCATCCAAATTTGTTTTTATGACATAAAACATTGCAGTAGGTTTAAGTTAAAAATAAAGAGCACAATAAAGCGTTCTCACTTTTTTCCCATGTGGATCCATCATTTGCACTGGTAGGAAAGGAGACATAAAACCACAGAATAAATGGCTGCTGTATATGAATCCAGTTCAGTTTCCTCTGATCCAGATCTGTGCTGAATAATCATTTTCCAATAATACATCCTTTATTTCTCAGCTCCGCCTGGGTTTTATCCTCCTCCTCAGAGACGATCTCACCGACTGTTTGCTCTTTTTCTCCTCTCCAGGTGACCTTAATGACCGGCCTGGAGGTGCCAAAGAATATCAAACAGTAAGAGCTCCCTCCTTCTCCCCAGAGCGCGTCCTGGATGTTTTCCAGTTGATGTCATGCATCGTCTCTGTTTACTCCCACATGGAGCCTTTCCAGAAATGTCCAATGGGATTTATCCCTGTCCCATTCTTCTCAAGGTGCCCTTTGTCTGGGAGACTCTGCTACGTTTCAGACGAAGGAATAAATCTCAGTTTTTATTAGCTGTAAACGTGTGTGGATGTGGCTGCAGAGATGACTGGAGTCATTGTAGATAGCTATATCTCTAAGACTATGTACTTTCTCATTGTTTGAGGAACTTCTGTCATTCCATTTGAAGAAAAATCCGCGTGATAGAAGACGTCACTGTGCAGAGTGCTAATAATGTTGTTTTTAACTATTCTGCAACACGGTGCATGACTCAGAGAGAATGATTGAGGAGTTGTTAAAGTCGCTCTGCTTCTCTCTCTGGGTGTTTACATCCTGCCAGCTAAAACTAAAAGATTCTCATTTGCAGGAGTTTTTCTTTTTTGTAGCACCACAGGTTGTTTCCTCATGAAACAGCGAAGCTCCGTCAGCACTGCTGGGCTGCTTTCCTTCCTGGATCTGTTAAGTTTTGTTTTTCAATGCGACTTAGAATCTGATCACCGTGAAGTCGACAAAGCCTCTTCATGATCAACTCCAGCTCACGCACAGTGGGACACAAATTGTTTGACTCCTTTGCTTGAAAAATTTACATTTAGTTGAAGTTTGCTTTCTTCTGAACCCGGGAGAACCTGCAGAGGGTTTATAGAGCAGCTCAGCTCATTCCCGAGCACTATTTTAGGAAGACATCTTATAAAAGTTTTAATGGTGAAGCTTTCTGAAATATTAAACTCTTGACATTAACTTGGAGTGGAATAAAAGGGAAAATCTTTTAGCGGGTTGATGAAATTGAGCTTTTGTTAAGTTCTTTTAAGCTCTTCTTTCAGGATTTTTTTTGCAACATTTAATCCCCCAAACTTGAAGTATTTGACATACTTGTAAATTTTAAGGATCAATAAATTTGCATTATTGTTTTGTTAGAAAATAACTCACATCTTCCTTGAAGGGGAGCTGAGCTGACTATTTTCCTGCAGCTGGTCTTTCTGCAGTTTCTCCTGGACTCTCGGATCATGTTTATTTATTTATCTGTTTAATTCCAACAGCAACTATAATGCATCAAATTAGATGAGTGAAGTGTGGCCGTCTCCCAGTGATTTCACTCTGTGCTCGTCTCCCGGTCTCTCTCTGCAGTCCGTGATGCTTTTGGGTGTCTTTAATGTGTCGCACTGAGAGGGATGTTCAGAAGTCACATCAGGTAAAGCTACATCTGCTGCTACTTTTCTCATCAGGGACTGGGGAGGACGGTAGCTTCAACCAGACCACTGTGACTTAAAGGCCATAAGATGTTCCTGTAACACATACACAGAATATACAGAACCCGCTTGTGTTTATCGCTTCATGCTGTACGGTAATAGATAAAGAAATTAGTTTTTTGAGCGATTGATGGATATATAATTGTGGGTTTTTATCACACCTGATTTTTTTCTACTTGCCACCAAGCATGAGTGTGAAAGAGAAGTTATCAGACTGATCTGTCATATAGACTTGATTTATGTGTGAATGGAAATCCGCAAAGTGTAAATATGGATATATGAGTTATGAGTTATGATTATGACGTGTGATATTAAGCATGAATTAAGCATCAAGCAAGTTTACAAACGATCTGAAGCGATACTGTAAATAATGTACTATTTAACCGTCTTTGCAATGACCGAGGGGATTATAGCATTTAATCTTGATTCATCCATTGCTGACCAGTGTTTTTCAAGACATGACATGTTTCATATCCCTCTAAATTCAAAGATTTATTTTAAAATGAACTTAAAATGAAGAACTTACATGTGCATTTCATTTATAAATTATAACCTTTTTTAGCATACACCAATCCAATGAAACGATTTCCAGTGTCTTTAGAAGGTAGCAGTTATTTCAGTACGGCAATGGAAAGTTAATTTTTTTCATGTCAAATCTGTCACTTATTTATGAACAAAGCATCATGACAAGGAGAACCAGACAACAGCTGAGATATTTCATTCTGCAAAAATGGACACAGATTATTCCGAAAAAGTGCAACAGAGTCCTCAGCACTCAAACAATTAGAGACATTATATAGAAGCTGTTGGAGAACAAAGGAAACACATTATTTGCTTAATTTGTTTATATTTTATAAACACAGTGACAATGGTCAGAGAGGACACTGTAGATTTCTTATTTAAGATTATGGCTGATAACAAAAAAAGGGTTGAAATAAACACTCACATACAGTTTTTTTTACATTTTAGAAAACTTCTGCCATCCAACTATGTCCAAATGTTACTCTACAGCTAAAGGAATGAGATTCGGATTATTTTAATGCAAGTTTATCAAATCTACTAATGCATAAATCAAGATAACAGTAAAAATGTATTTAAATTCAGATGGAACTGGTCTGTACATAATCTACCTGCAACTTCTCCCCCATGGCACATCGAACATCCTTCCTGTGTGACAAGAATGCAGCATTAAGTGTAAAAGAAAATTAAAAAAGAAAATATTCACTGGTTTCCTCCAACCCAGAAAGCAAATATTTAAGCATCAGAGGAGTCTTTTCCTACTGATGTGTCCCAGACTGCCAGCTTCCACCTAAGGGCTACATTTGCATAGAGTTGCTGCTCAGCTCTGACCCTGCTCCCACTTCCCACACCAGAGGAGAAACCTGGCCTGAGGCTGACGTTTGCTGCAACCGGGAATAGTTTTCAGCCCCGCAGAGCAAAAGTGAAACATCCATCATGTAACCGGGGGGAGACGATGTGGGGTTATGTGTCTGCAGGCTGTGTTGATGGCAGAGTTGCAGAGAGGAAATCGTGACTAGAAGAAATGAAGGTGCTCAGATTCTCCTTGAAACCAATATTTTGCGACAGGGAAAAGAAAAAGAAAATGATTCACACTGCAGAAGCTCCTGTATAGATGTGATTTTGTACGAGTGCTTGTATGGCATGTTCCTTTTTACCCCACACTTCCCCAACCATGAATGTGACATATTTTACTGATTTGACTTTAACATATGGTGCTGGGAGAAAGCATGCCATTGCCATCATTACAAATTAGATTTTAAAATAGTAGCAGAAAAGAATGATTCATTTACTCTTGCATAAATATTTGCATATTGCCCTTTTCAGAGTGACATTGAATTGCTGCTGATAACAGACGTAGTATGCTGGTCAAAAGAGGTTTGCAGTCTGATAAATTTCTCAATGTAACAGCTTGAAATGCGTGGGGTTTGGTGCAGAGATGCTTCTTTTTCCCTTGTGTTTCTCTTTTTGGAATAACAAAAAAAAAAGCTGCTTTGGGAAATCATTTGTGAGAAATCGTGACCTCGCTCAGCCGCACACTGCCAGATCAACGGTCACTTTTCATCGTTTCGGTGCATCTGCCAACCTTCGTGTTTTTCATTCCACAAAATCTCAAAGATCTAGTGTCTGTAAATATGTTGTTTACATGTAGATTTCAGCCTCTTGAGGGCGTTGAGAAGTTGTTTGGATTTACGATTTATACGGTAAAATAAAATCTGCATTGGCTTCTGCTTTTCTCATTCTGTGTACATGCGTATTTCTTTTTTAAAACTTGTGAGTGTTATTTTTTTTATGACCTCCACCTCGTCCTGTTATGATCCCGTCCCCTTATGCCGATGTATATGTTTTGTACAAGTACATGTTTTGTAAATGAGAAATGAATTGTACTGCATAACTTTAAAAAAAAAAACAAGTTCCAATGTTTTCTGTCATTTATAATGAATTAAATAAATGAACTCTGATAAATATGTCTCTCAGTGTCCTGTTTTGTGTATTCATGTCCTCCCACAGTTCACATTCAAGGACCATTTCTAGCGTCTGTAAATTGGATTTTTGGCTCAGCAGTCACGATTAACACCATCCCATCTTTCACTTACAGACCCCTGACATGACAGGAAACCATTGTTTTCTCTTTGCAGCAGATTCTGCTAATATTTTTCATCCGATTTCTCAGATTTGTTCACTGGCCTCCAAATATTAACACAAGCCTGACACTTGTTTGCTTAAGCAAATGTAAACTTGCAGACAACCCTTATTTTCCATATTTGTGGCTCTGATTGGACCAGAGGTACACACGGTCATCATGACTTATACTTAGTAACCACGGATATTCAACAAATAATTGTTTTTGCATGTCTGTCATTTAAGAGATGTTGTGCCAAAACATCTTTATGGAGCTTTAATTTACATATGTATAGCAGAAACATCTCAGCATATTGATTTCACCGCTGTAAGAAAAAATTCAGTCTGTGCAGCTTGTATTAGTTTTCCCCTGAACTGCATGGCTTAAACCCTCGTATATGCCATGAACTAGTATCCCACCTGTCAGCATCCTAATGATAAAATTCAGGGTCATCTTGGGAGTTATTTGTTGCATAAAGGCTACAAAAGCATTTCAAAAATGGGTATTTTATTACATGCATGGGCTATGTTTTGAAAACATTGAAGAGTTATTTAATCATCACTTTTAAAGGACATTTTTACAAAAAAAAAAGTGACAAGTAGATTAACCTTGCCTGGCAATAAAATAGCAATGTGATGTTCCTTTGCAGTTACTCATCGTCCATTCTACGTGTGCAAACTGTGTGTGAATTGTCTTGAAAAACATTATTCAAGCTTGAGGTGGTCATCCCCCAATAATTTGGATTTTAAATGTATCACAAGACAGACAATTTTAGAGAAATGCTTGTGAAAAAAACGGCTTCTTCCATCTTTATGTGCAGTCTTCATCCCTCCACTCCAGCAGGTGGCGGTGATGCTTACTTAAAACCGGAAATAGAACCGGAAGCGCTTGTGAGTTGGCCCAGTCTCCACAGCTGTGATGTTGGAACATTGGTGTATTTTTGAATTTGGTGCTGAATTTTTCCCCAAATCGGAAAAATCTACAAGTTCTGTGTTTATCACGTCTATCTGATCTAAACTCTGCAGTGAATGGTATCTGTTCGGTAAGTCATTTAGCGAATGATGAAGTTAAATACGGAGGTTACTGTTTAGGTAGCAAATGTCGGCAAAAGCAGCGACTGTTACTGATTCAGCTACCTAGTTAAACGTCGCTTTCCCTCCGTTTTATATACATAAAGACACTTTATTAACTAATTAAAAATGCGGTTAAGAATAAGGCTTTGTATGTTTGTCTGAAAATGGTCTAATATTTTAAAAACACGTCCTTTAGCAGCTTAGCATTTAGCATAAGCTAACTGTTCGATCTTGCAGGTGAATCCCAGTTTCTGCTTTGCTCCCAGCCTGACGTGTTTACTGTTGTGGCAGCTGTGACTGATAGCAGACGAACATGAGCAACAGTCATCCTCTGCGTCCACTGGCCTCCGTGTCAGAGATCGACCACATCCACCTGCTGTCGGAGCAGCTGGGAGCGCTGGTGCTCGGGGAGGAGTACAGCGACGTCACCTTCATCGTGGAGGGGAAAAACTTCCCGGCGCACAGAGTCATCCTCGCAGCTCGCTGTCACTATTTCAGGTACATTTACGTGTTTAAGCTCACGCAGCTGTCTGACAGAACCTCTATCCTCACTGAATTTCTTTATATGTTGCCAGGCAGAATATCAACGGGTGCAGCAATGGATTGAAATGTGCAAAAATAAATGAAAATGTAAAATAAATGAACGTTTTTAGGGTTCTAAAGAGCTTGAAACTCATTCTGTACTTCAACACAGCCTCATTTCCTTAAATAGTTCTCCAGACTTCTACAAGGACTTTCCAAAGCTCTTCCTTGGATGGTGGCTGGCTTTTGGTCTTTGGTATCTCATATAGTTTTACTAATAGGGGTGTAACCATTCATTTTAACAACGATTCGATTCATATCATGGTTTGTGGTTACGATACGATTCATGAATGATTCTAGTTCATTTAGAACGGTATGATCTGAAATGATTCAGTGACTTGAAACCGATTCAGTACATGTGTCATCAAAAATTCAACCAGTGTGATTGTCATAAATACCTGGATGCTGGACAGCGCAGGGAAGTTTCTTAGTAAGAAGAATCTTAGTTTCTTTCAAGGGAATAAAGTATAAATTAAAATATGGGTATAAACAAAACAAAAGTTCACCTCTCCAAGTTGAATCACCAGGGGCTTAACCTTTTGTGGCACAATTTTAATAATTACGCAATTTTTTTTAAATTAAAGTACAGTTAGTGCAAACAATATTTTAATAACCTGCTACTTCCACTATTTTTTCAACAAAAAAAGTGCAAAAATAAAATCTTCAGTGCTTCGATCCAAAGTATTTCTCAATATCGATTCGAATCGATTCAATACCTTTTATAACGATTCTAGATGGGTAAATATCGATTTTCCTACGATCTTGCCAAGCACATATCGATCTGTTGAATCACAGGAATATAAAATAGATATATCGATTAGTGGTTACACCCCTATTTAGTAATGTTTGGATCCTGTCTCTGGGAAGGCTTTGTCCCTCTTTCAGACCTGTTCACACTGATTTCAGACCAATTCTGGTGTTACTTGGCATATTTTAGCCTTTTCTTCATTTCCCTTCCTTAAGAATGAATTCTTCTTAACAGCCACCCTTTCATGGAAACCATTTCTGATGAGACCAACAGTTAATGGATCGACTGAAGATCCTGATGCTTTTTGTGAGGCATGTTGGTGCAAGATGATGGTTTTCTTGTCAAACAATGTTTTCTTTTGCATTACCTTATGGGTGCAAATGATGTCTGTTTCTGACAAAGAGCCTAAAGATCTGGTTAGAACTGTACTTGTAGTTTTTCTTGTTTTTCTTTTTGCATGTTATTTACAAATTATGAGGACGTTCTTTCAACGTCTCAGATGTGATTTTTTTTTTCCAAACTGATTTAATTGAATTTTTTTCACTTTTGTTTACTTCCATTTGACAAGTTTTGACTTTTCATTTGTGTTATTTACCATGCTTTTGTAAATGTGTTCAGCTGGTTGTACAGCCTGAAACTTTTAGTGGTGAAGGACACGCTGGGTTAGTTAGATGACTTCAGCTTCATAAGAAAAAGGAAAAAAAGTATTTATTAATCTTTTTATATTCTGGCCTCTTTAGGGCCCTGCTGTACGGTGGGATGAAAGAGTCCCAGCCCCAGGCGGAGGTGCGTTTGGAGGAGACGCGTGCTGAAGCCTTCTCCATGCTGTTAAACTACCTGTACACAGGCCGAGCCAGCCTAAGTTCGGCCCGGGAAGAGGTGCTGCTGGACTTCCTGGGCTTGGCTCACCGCTACGGCCTTCAACCTCTGGAGGATTCAACCTCAGAATTCCTCCGCACCATCCTGCACACCAATAACGTCTGCCTGGTGTTTGATGTTGCCAGTCTCTACTCGCTGAGCGCGCTCAGTGCAGCCTGCTGCGCCTACATGGACAGACACGCGCCCGAAGTGCTGAATTCTGATGGTTTTCTCACTCTTTCCAAGGTAAGAAGAGTTTTCTGAGACATGATCAGATGTGTAAGTTAGTTGGCTCATTCAGTGAGAAACAATCCTGTTAGATAATACGGAAAAGAGATTTGGTGGCTTTGTTTATTAGTTTTGCAGCATCATTTCTGGTTATGTGTGGTTATATCTCTACTTCCCACAGTCTAAAGACATGCATGTGAAGATATTTGGTGTGTTATTGCCCCTTAGAATGGACACAAGCATGAGTGGTTGTGTTTGACCGAGCAGTGGACTGGTGAACTGTCTAGGGTGTACCCTTCCTATTGCTTATGGTTCGATCTATTTGAACTCATAATTTCTCACTTCTGAGGGCGAAGTTTCAACTGGAACGGCCTCCTGAAGTTGAATTTCTGACTGGGAAGTAAGAGGATTGTTTAACCTCTTGAATCCCCAAAATGGGGACTTTTGTCAGGACTCATGATACGCAGAAGAAAACATTGCACTAGAAAAGGCCGAACATAGTGATGCAGCACATCAAGTTAAACAGCCGAGCCTGAGGCTTGGGGTTCAAGACAGGTTAAAGATGGCAGAGCCCGGTGTTTACACTGCAGCAGCCACTGTAATATCTCGTTTATTTGCACTTCTTACTAGTATTTGTAGCGTAAATCAGTCGTATACGTAGTGTTGTTGGAACTGTAGGAAGATGCTGCTGTCAGCTGTAACAAGATGCAAAACGGTCAAATAACAATGCTGCTTTTCTCAACAACACTTTCTAGTTTAAATACGGATATTTCTTTTCTGTGAATGTCATTAAACAGCTGATGCGGCGCAGAAACAACGATTGCAGGTCTGCTATTGCTCTGCTGGTTTAAAACAACAATTGCCTGTGAAAAATGGCTTTAACGTGGAAGCTGCCTCATTATTTTTCCAAGTTGTGAACTGGAACGCTTTCAGCTCGGGTGTGACATCATTCCCCAGTTCCAGGGTAATTCATTGGGTGTAAAAAATGAATGGATGGTTTCAAACACTTAAAATAACATTGTCCAAGGTTTAGTCTGCTGGTGAAGGTCATTTGTTAAAAAAAAAAAAGTAGCAACAATGCTAGAAAACTTAAAGCCAGTTTATGGAGTCCGTGTGTGCCTTTTCGCCAGGCCTGACGTATCTGAATTTCATTGGAGGCTCTGCAAGGTCCCCTCCTGGATGGTCTGCAGCCCAAATATCCTCCTATTAAGAAAAACAACCCAGCAGACAAAGCAGGCTCCAAACAGGAGAACATGATGGATGGATGAACATGAGGAGACTTTCCAGAGCAGTTTCCCTCTGTGCCCACCTCTGTGATGCTTGACTGAAAGAGAGCAGGGCTGTAGACTGATAACATGCACGTGCACGTGCACGTGCACAGGACACAGCTGCCCTCAGATGTATGAATAGAGCCACGTGTAGGTCAGAGTCCCAGTCTGTTCGCTCTGCCATAAATAGAGTCTTATACGTATCCAGATGAGCCCTGCACACAGCTTTTAGCTCATTGAAAGAGTTTTTCTGAATTTCTGGGACACAGTTTGTTATCATTTTAGTTATTTCGTTTCTAAAAAAAAAAAAAAGAGAGAAGCGAAGCAGTTCAGGATTATAAATACATCTTGTTTCTTGGATTATTGTTAATGTTGCAGCTCTTTCAGTAAAATGAGGAACATATTTAGCTTCCAGTGTGACGTCTGTGTCATGGTTTCTTATTAAAATGTGTGTGCAGACCGCTCTGCTGACGGTGGTCCGGCGGGACTCCTTTGCTGCGAGCGAGAAGGAGATCTTCCAGGCGTTGTGTCGCTGGTGCCGGCAGCACGAGGACGGCGCCGACACGCTGGAAGTGATGTCAGCGGTGCGGCTGCCGCTCATGACTCTGACGGAGATGCTGAACGTGGTTCGACCGTCCGGCCTTCTGAGTCCGGACGACTTGCTGGACGCCATCAAGACCCGCTCAGAGAGCCGCAACATGGACCTGAACTACCGCGGGATGCTCAGTCAGTCCTTTTGCACGCTTTTAGGTTCTGTTCTGTTTGTTTCGATGTCTGCATTAATGTCTCCATGGGTCTTTGGACTTCAGTCCCGGAGGAGAACATCGCCACCATGAAGCACGGCGCTCAGGTGATGAAAGGAGAGCTGAAGTCGGCGCTGCTGGACGGAGACACCCAGAACTACGACCTGGACCACGGCTTCTCCAGACACCCCATCGAGGAGGACGGGCGGGCCGGGATCGAGGTCAAGCTGGGCCAGCCGTCCATCATCAACCACGTCCGCCTGCTGCTATGGGACAGAGACAGCCGGTAAAATAAGCCTTTCCTGCTAACAGAATATAGCATCTGCTGTGGACCTTTTGATGATGGACATTATAATTATACTTATAACAATATTACAGAAAACAAAAATCTGAGAGTTCGTCTAAATTTTTACTGTAATCTCAGAATTCTTTGTTTTTTTCTTTAGTGGCCCTAATACTCCTCCGTAGGTTGTCAGTCAGTGTTGGGCTATAAACTATGAAGCAGCTGATTGCCTGAACTCATAAGTTGTTTATTTAGTTCCAAAAACAGTTTACAGGATGGTTGAGAATTAAAATCTGTCATTTTTAAAGACAGCTCCCCGTGATTGTTGAGACTTTGTATTTCATTGTGCAGATACTGATGATAGCTTGCATGCTGACTAAAAAAAACCATCTTTCCTTCCTGAAGGTCTTACTCCTACTACATCGAGGTGTCCATGGATGAGCTGGACTGGGTGCGGGTTGTCGACCACTCCAAGTATCTGTGCCGCTCCTGGCAGAATCTTTACTTCTCACCTCGTGTTTGCAGGTAAACTAAACTAGCCGAACAGCTGTCAGTTAAGTTACACAGTTCCTTAGCTCAACTCTTTGTGGAAAAGATGTTGTTTTTTTTTTTAGCTTCATAACAAATCTGGGGAATTTTTGTGCAGCACATCATTTTCTATGATATCCTCTCTAAACCTGGTAAATGATTAATTACTTTGGATCAGAGATTCCTAAGCATTTTTATGCTGGGGCCCAACTTTTCCATTTAAATGTTAACACTGTCTTGGTTTATTCGATCTAACTCTTGGTTTGATCAGAATTCAGTAACTTAACCAAATCCTGTTGTAGTTTAACGGCTAAGACCTTTTAAAATGTGACAAATATCTCATAGATAACAGTAACACCTCTTGCCCTCAATTGATAAGTTACGCACACCTCACGACCCACAGCACCAAAGCTGAACATTTCTCGAGGCCCTCCAGGTGGCGCTAAAAGCCCAAACATGGACTGCAGCCTCCTGGTTGGGAATCCCTGCTTTGGTTA
Organism: Craterocephalus amniculus; assembly: GCA_036024015.1. NCBI lineage: Eukaryota > Metazoa > Chordata > Actinopteri > Atheriniformes > Atherinidae > Craterocephalus > Craterocephalus amniculus. The sequence goes on from JAVQJG010208298.1 coordinate 29,235, forward strand.
CATCTGTCACATCTTGTACTTTATCCTGATGCTGACCTGAGATAGTTTTAATCTTGCTGACCTGAAACTGGAGACTGATGTGTTACTGGACACGTGTCTTACAAACTAATCCCTGCAGATCGTTATCTCCCTCTGAGGAAAGCAGCTTTGGTGATCTTTGTGCAGTTCACCTGTTTCTGTACCAGAACATATTTGCCGTGGTTTTTCTATTCAGGCAATCATCCAGGCTTTTTTGTACATTTTCCACTACAGCGTTTAAAACTCAGACTAAGCTCTTATTGTCTGCCATTTTTGGTCATTTCTCTAAATAAACACTTACTCTTGTAACTGTAAGAGTAACACAGCTGCTTCATACAGTCAGTAAACTGCTTTATTTTTATTTTAAAGTCCAAGTTAATAGCGAAACCTTTTCTAAGATTAATTTGCTGTCATGATTGCTACTTTTCTTCACATAACACCATAAAACCAGTCTGTGCATGAGCGTCTGGAGCGCCCTCTACTGGATTACAAGCCACACTACAGCTAATGCTCTTAAAGGAACTATACCTGATATTATTTTAATCTTTCTAAGAAAAATGGTTTTCTACGTGGTATAGTATGTGGTAAAAGGGGTAATTTCATTACAATTAATGACTCATTGATTGCGC